>CAIGRS010016926.1:0-26244 GCA_903798395.1 Fraxinus floribunda
TTGCAAGGGTGGAAAATAGGTGGAAACAGGGAGTTGATTTTCTTAGAAAATGTTTTACTGGGAATTGTAATTAATTGTGTTTGATTGATATAATTTTTTATAAAAATGTTGAATGTTTGGTGTTCGGTTGACTTTGTTTTTTTTTATGAAAATTGTCCACTAAAGTGATAATATTTTCTACCATTGGGTCTAAAATTTGTTCCAGTTAAAATCATATTGAATACCATTCACTTGGCTTGTTCTCCATGAAAATTGTCAATAAAAGTGAAATTTTTTTTACCGTTATGTCTAGAATTTTTTTCAATTGTAAAAAAAAAAAAAAAAAAAAACCTGAAAAAGATTTACCAACCAAAACATCAAGAATTTATTTTCCTAAAAAAGGTAGAAAATTTGAAAAGTTGGAAAATATTTTCCAGGAAAAATTTCGCATATCGAACACTACAAAAGTTGAAAAATTGAAAAAATCCATGAAAAATGTGTGCTATCAAATGGAGTCTGAGTCCTTGTTTGATTGCCATTATAAAGAAAATTCGAGAGAAAACGAATTTTTGAATAGTGATTTTTTGAGAATGTGTGGTTAAAAAGTAAGAAAAAATTGTTTACATGCAGAATATCTATTACGTGAATGTTCAGTTAAAAATGAATATGAAAAATAAAGAATTTCGTCTCATAAAAAATTTTCAAATTAAAAAAAAAAAAAAAAAAAAAAACCTGAAAAATATTTACCAACCAAAACATCAAGAATTTATTTTCCTAAAAAAGGTAGAAAATTTGAAAAGATGGAAAATATTTTCCAGGAAAAATTTCGCCTGTCGAACACTAAAAAAGTTGAAAAATTGAAAAAATCCATGAAAAATGTGTGCTATCAAACGGAGTCTGAGTCCTTGTTTGATTGCCATTATAAAGAAAATTCGAGAGAAAATGAATTTTTGAATAGTGATTTTTTGAGAATGTGTGGTTAAAAAGTAGGAAAAAGTTGTTTACATGCAGAATATCTACTACGTGAATGTTCAGTTAAAAATGAGATACTTTTTATTTCTTAAAGCAGAGACATATGTGAGTCAAATAGGGGCTAAATATGGTTTTTTTGTTGCTTATTTATTACCCAACACGTGTTATATGTGTATACATGAGCGCATGCGCATTTATGCAATAGTTACACAATACTTCTTTTGATTGGTGAAAAAATAAAAATGAATTCAAATTACATTATAAAATTTGCAACGAATTCAAAAAGTCGAAGCCCAACATTAACTAAATGAATAGTTAAGAACTATGTAAACCATCTTCATGGAGTTGTGATCAAGAACCACATTTGGTAGGGAAAAAAACTCAAAATTACTTGTGGTTTTAAGTTACATCCTAATTAAAATTTTGTTTCGAGAGTGTTTTATAAACGATTTAAATTATAAATAAATACAAATGAACGATAAATAAGTGGATAATACATGTGAAATTGTGAATCCCTCTAAATAAGTGAATAAAAAAGACTTGGGTGTGTTTGAGACACATTATTTTGAAAGAATATATTTTGAAATAATAGATTGATTGAGAATATGTGGTTGAAAAAAATGAAAATTTATTGATGTGGTGGAAAATATAATTTTATTGGAGAATGTGTGGTTGAAAATGAGTAGAAGAATGAAAATAAAAATTTTAATGTGTACCAAACAGTGGCTTGAATGTTTATAAATACGAGCCAAACATACGCTAACAAATTCCGCAATAAGATTCAACATTGATAATGTCAAAATTTATCATGTGTCGAGATATTATTAGTTTTATAATTTTCATATTAAATGTTGTACAATGTGTTTTACAAAATATTTGAAGGAGACTGTCATTAGAGATTATACGGGCTAATTAATTAAAAATTAAATATAATAATACAATGAGAATTCAACCCTTATATCGTTTTACTAAAAATGAACAAAAATTTTGAGGACCCTTACTTAAAATAGAAATGTGTGGTTCAATTAACCAAATATGTTGTTTCAATATAATTTACCCAAATTATAATTATTTTTTGGCTTTAAAAGACAAATTAATAATTAAATAAACCCTATTTACCCTGAAGACCAATATTATCGAGCATCAAATAAAGATACTGAGATATATAATTTTTTGTCTTGGAAACCATTTGTTCTTAAATGGATATTGACAAAAAGGTCTTATGTTGGAAGTAACGAGTTTGACGTGTTCAAGAATAACAATTATAAACTGTTTGCTGCATATTAAAATTTTCAATTTCATTTTTCTACTTATTTTTAACCACACATTTTTCAATAAAATAATATTTTTCATCACATCAATAAATTTTCCTTATTTTTCAACCACACATTATCTATCAATCTACTATTCTAAAAATCCTCTTTGGTACGCAATACAATTTTTATTATTATTCTTCTACTCATTTTCAACCATACAATCTATAATAAAATAATATTTTACATCACATAAATAATTTTTCCTTCTTTTTCAACCACACATTATCTATCAATCTACTATTCTAAAATACATTGTTTCAAAATAATGTGGCTCAAACACACCCTTAATATTGAAATTTTGTGGACGACAAACGTTATAAACTTATTTGACAAAATCAGAAGAAAGGCATGCAGTTGTATTCTAAAATCCTATTCAAATTCGCTTTCTTGATACATCATCTATTTCAAAAAAATAAAAATCAATTTACTTATTTTTCAAAAAGAGTGCGCTTTATTATGATATATATGACTGATGGGCAAGTGGCGGGTGCATGAAGGAGTCTCGAGATTAGGATAAACTCGGTAGGGACTTGTTTTGACCTCCTTTTTGTAATGGTCACCCATGCAACAGATGTCGAGCTCACTCGCATCCACACAAGCAAATTCCAGCACATTTTGATCGAACATTCGAATGGAGAAGGTTCGTGTTTATGGACATGGGAGATGTTTTACTGTGCGAAACATAAATGTTTAAACACCGACAATATAATCGAAAGTGATTGTATATTTAACTAACAATCACAAACAATTCAACCAAAGTGAAACGACATAAACTCAATCAAATAAGCATGAAATAAACGAGATAAGATAGAGTATGGTTATAAAGAGTTGCATTATTTTTCAAATGTCATAAGTTGTGAGCATTTTATAGAGTTTTGGCTGATGTGGTAGCTATTGGATAATAACTACGTGGCCTCATCCCCTTAAGTCGAAACCTCACATCACTCAATCTGCTATACGTTTATTATATTGACAACGGGTCAGTCGTCCTATGCCTTAGGATGACAATTCCGACATTCATTATTATAAACATCACATCAATCATCTCTAAAGATTGTCTACAAATCCTCTAAACGACAACAAGTGCTTTAGCCTAAGGGAGCTTCTGCCAAATGGAGTTTCGTATTAGAGGTCTTCAATGTGAAGAGGTTCGGGATAGAGAGCATCAGCTTCTTCGTTGACTTTTGATATAGTGCTTCGGCTCGAGAGGTTCAACCATTTAGATAGTCTTCGGCTCAGGTCATCATCCATATGCCTACGCTTCGATATCACAGCCATTTACATAGTGCTTCATCGTTTTCTTGAGCCTCGATTTTGAGGTGTGGGCTTCTTCTTGAACCTCGATTTTGAGGTGTAACAACTTATGAGAAAAGATGGCATGTGTTGGTTTGGTAAGATAATTTTTATTGTATGGTGATAACAATACTGTTAATTTATGGAGGCAACTAAAGTGGAAATGTTGCACGAATCTATGTATTAGCGTGACTATAAATGATGAAAACGAGGAGCATTTCGTATCACAAAGTGATGTGGGAATTCAAAATTGAACAATAAAGTGACACGTGTTGATGGTGCGACAGAACGAGATATTGACTTGTGAGTGGTGGACATGGCATTGATCTAAAGCCAAATTTATCGTTATCAAATTCATGCAATATCTGTGTACTGTCATGTATTAAGAACTCCTCAACGACAAAGTCATTGATAACTGTTGTAATCTTCCAAAACTTTGAGGGTTTTGACATGAAAGTCATTCAATAAATCTTCCGTAATAACTTGAAAGTTGTCGAACCTCATAACGTACTCTCTTTTGAAGATAAAAACAAATTAAATTATCCAAAATTCCCCTCGACAGCATTTTTATTACAATTTAAACCCCAAAATATTTTCTAGTAGATTCTCTCAGCATGCTGGCTTTCTGCTGGAATTTTGTTCTCCATCTAGTCACAATCACTCCAAATCCCATATTACGCGCACCATTGTCACGCGCGAAAATTCAATTAAAGAAACAAGAAAATAAAATTTTCATTATTATGCGAAAAAAATAATTACAGAGAGAAAAAGGAAAAATATAGAAAGAAATAAAAATCAATCTGTAATTTTGAGAGAGGAAGACAGAAAATGAAAAGAAGAGAAAAGAAAAGGAAAAACAAATGCCCTCTCTCTCCCCATATGCAGTTCTGTATGTATCAAAATAATATCCATACATAAGCAAAAGACCAAGAGTTATATTCAAGAATCGATTCGATCGGTGCCCGCAAAACGTATTGATTCGTCAATACTCGTTAAGAGGAAGGATTATTTTCACACATTTTTTCTGGTTATCGTGGAGATATATAGATATAGGAAGAGTTTATATAGGTAGACGATCAAGCGGGCTTGAATTAGGGTTTATGATCGTGGGAATTTGAGGGGAATTCCTCGGTGGGTTTTGGGAGTAGTTTATTGGGCTGAAGTTGGATTATTGGATTAAGAAGTGTGATGTTAGATTTTAGGATAGAGGGTGGATTAGGGTTTTGGGAATCTTGAGGTTGGAGTTTAGGGTTAGGGTTTCTTTCCGAGATGGAAGGTTGGGGAAGTGGCCCCAAAATGATTCAAGACCCCGAACTTGAAGAAGGAGAGGCTTGCTATCACAAGGATGATACAAGCATTGACCCTGATGTTGCTCTCTCTTACCTTGTAAGAGTTTTTCTTTCTTTTTTTCTAATTTTTTTTTTCCGTGGACGAAAGATTAAATTTTCAAAATTTTTATTTTTAAACTCGTGAACTAATTATTTCCAACATGTTTGGTCGTCCAATAAAAAGAAAGATGAATCGTAAAGAAAGGGAATTTGAATTGATTAAACTGAACTAGATGGTTTGATGGCTTGAATGTGTGAAGTGAGTGCAGATTGGATATGATCATTGAACATCTGAGGGAAAATAAAATGCTTCGATCTGAATTGCAGTTACTGAATGTACCTGGGTTTTTTTGAAGTGCAAATGTTTTGGCAGGTTATTTATAAAATAAAAATTAACAATGGCTAGCTGTTGAGAGTGTCAGCTGGACGATGTAAAAGAATCAAACTTAGCAATTTTTGTCAACCTTAGAATGTAATATAAATTTTATGGAAGAATCAAATATTATCATAATTTAGTCACGAGGCTCACACTTCCAATTTTTGGCATTGGTTGCTAGCAGCATTGCAGTTAGTCAAATGGATTTTGAAATGTGCAATTTTGAACAAACTTATTGTTGTTAAAAATGGTTGCATTTTATATCTTTTGCAGTTAGCACAAGCCAGATGCTAGTTAACTGAATGCATAATGTAGTTGTGCAGTGTCGTATATACTCATCGATGCTCTTGTAACTTGAATTTATGGCTAGTTGTTTTTGACATTTTGTACCTTTCAAAAAAAAAAAAGTTGTTTTTTACATTTTGTATATCAAGACTTTAGTAAGTGCTGGATTTCTGTTTATTAAGGATGACAAGGTTCAAAGTATTTTGGGACATTTTCAGAAAGATTTTGAAGGAGGAGTTTCCGCTGACAATTTGGGTAAGTGAACCTACAATGGGAGTCTTGGAAGGAAAAGGGTGGTATTATCATACTTTTTCTTATTTGAAAACTGATAGCCTGAATCTTTTTATTTTGGCAGGGGCAAAATTTGGTGGGTATGGTTCGTTTTTACCAACATATCAACGTTCGCCTTCTGTCTGGTCTCAGCCAAAATCTCCAATAAGAGTTCAAAAACCCAGCACACCAAGATCTCCTAATTGTCTTCCTCCAGAGGTATATTTACAAAATATATTCTTATCTGCAGGTCATACGGCAGTATGAGAAATATTCTGCTGCCTGTTTGTCTTTAGGAAATTCTCATTTACTTAACTTTGTCGGTTGTGTTACCAAACAGGGTATCCCCCATCATTCTGGGGTGCTCCCAAATGCGGTTTTTTCTCATAGGAATAGTACTAATGCTCCCCCTGCTGTAAGTTCTTTACAAAATTTAAAGGCCCCATCAGTGGATGGTTCAATCAGACAAGATGCTCTCTTGTCTGATCAAGTTGCTGAGTCTTGTTCCATTGAACCTGGATTTCCTTCAAGTAAATCAAACAATCAAACTGACCAAAGAAAATTAAAGGTTCGTATCAAAGTGGGTTCTGACAAGACAACACAAAGGAATGTTGCGATCTACAGTGGTCTGGGGCTTATATCTCCATCTTCCTCAGCGGGAAACAGTCCTGAGGAAAGTGGTGGAATTTCATGTGAACCTCATGAGATCCCTGATGAATCTCCATCCAGAATCCTTGAGGTATGCTTTCTTCTGTTTTTCATAGATGACTAACACCATCCGATGCTTCCCAATTAAATCCAGTCATTTTCAGAATGATTTCCTCACCCCCTAGCTCCTATACATGCCATTTCAGGTGAAGTAAATACTTCTAAAAAACAAAGAAACCACTTTTACTCATTATACACCTCACACCCTGAGACAAGGAGCAACTTTGAAAGATAAAAGAAGAATTAAGTGAAAATATTCTTCTCCATCTAGTTGCAAATTCATATTGCATATGCGGCTTCATATGCTTTCTAACTTTGAAACAATACCACATCTGTTCTTAACCCAAAACGTTTTTTGTTGATTATTATACTTCTTACTACATCACATGTGGAGAAGTCGATATCTTATGTTTTTTTCTCTGTTCTCTATATGCTTTGGAACAGCTAATGATTTCGTTCCCAGTTTCTGGAGTCCTGCTTTCACCTCTTCATGAAGATTTGCTCAACTTAATAAGAGAGAGAAGTTCTTCAGTAGATAGTGAGCCTGCAGCTGCCCTCAAGGGTGTGCACAATCACTCTGTTGTACCTGTTTATGATGCAAATCCTAGGCTTGGGAATGGGGATGTTTTGAGAGGGAAGAAAACCAAATCTGTTGAGAAGAGAGCAAAATTTGTGTCAAAAAATGAACCTGGAATGGATATAAAAGAAGATAAGAAAAATTCGGGAACTGAGACTTTGGAATGCAGGCTGCAGTCATATTTAAATTGTAAGCCTCTATCAGATTCAGACTGCAGTGCTGGTGAGTCTTTGAAAGCTGTTGTTAGGACACCTGAAACTATCAGGGAGTTTGAAAGGGATGTCCCAGTGAGGAAGATGGAGGGAAATAAGGATGGTGTGAAAGGAAGAGTAGGATCTGCTGATGTGGTCAAGGCAGACTCCTTTGAATCAATATCTGGCCAGAGTGGTGGTAAGTATGACTACCAGGAGCCCAAAAATAGATCTGCAGAGAAGGTTGGGAAACATATAAGAAGTTCTCAGAAAGATGGCTCAGTTGATCACGGGAATGGTGTCAGAAGCAGAGGTAAGAAAGTTCCTGCTTCATTTAAAGCCAATTCTGATATTTCTGAAGGTGAGATGGTTTCCAGAGGAGCCATGGATCCTTTGAGTCAGAAAGGTATTCTGAAATCTAAATCTGGAGAACAGGATGAATTGAGGATGTCTCCTGCCGTAAATAAGCTATCATTGCAAGGTAAAAAGAAGTCAAAGGGGAGTAACAGTAGTGTCAAACTAGATTCAAATTTAGCGGAGGAAAGTTTGAGGGGCGATGTTTCTTCTGCTACAAAAAACAAATTGACTGCAAAAAAGGATTCCTGTAAGGTCCATAACAGTCCTAAAGATGTGGTTGACACAAGATCAGAACATTTGAATATCCTGAAGCAATCACTGGAGAGGCCTTCTGATGATAGGTCAAAGAACTCTAATCTCGAGACTGTCAAGGAAAAGCATGCATCTGCTGATAAATTCAAAGATAGAGCAACTAGTAAAAAATTAAACAACCAGGTAAATGCTGGAACAAATTTGAAGGATCCCCCAGCTGATACCCTACCTCCTGCCAAAGGACTCATTCCTGAGACTGAACAGACCCCCGTGGCTAGTGTTCTCATAGAAGAACATTGGGTCGCTTGTGACAGGTGTCAGAAGTGGCGACTTTTGCCTATTGGTACCGTGCCTCAGAATCTACCTGATAAGTGGGTTTGCAGCATGCTAAACTGGCTGTAAGTTCTTTCCTAGTGCACTTTTAGAGCTTTGTTGGTGATAAAGTTGATATGTTTGTTCGACAATTTGATTTCACTGGGCAAGTTTTGACACTCCCTCTGTTTCAAAATGAATGTCACGCGACACTATTTTTACCACTCGACTTTTTGCAGGAGCAATGTTTCATGTTATTTAATTTATTTATGTAGTTATTTGTCATGCTATACCCATGCCTGACACAACAAGACACAATATTATTTAACTTGCCTAGAACTAAGCTAAAACTACAATTACTTTGAAGCTTCAGTTTTCTTCCTATTATCAATCATATGCACATTGTTTTAGAGCATCTTTTATATGTTCTTAATAATTTTTCTGAATAGTGTATACATAATGCCTTTTGACTAATTCCTGGGGTCCTAAAAGTTGACAACTCGCACATGACGCATAGATCCACACTGCACGAGTCTGTGTTATAAAGCCTAAGCTTGATAAGATTTTGGATTGTCTTCAGGCCAGGGTTGAACCGTTGTGACATCAGCCAAGATGAGACAACAAAAGCTCTTTATGCTTTATACCAGGTTCCTTTCCCTGATAATCAAAGTAATATGCAAACTCATGCTGACAAAACCACAAATGGAGTGGCTTCAGGTGGTAGCAATCGTTTCGGTCAGAACCAGCAAAACTTTGATTCTGACCAAATCACTGATGAGGGAAAGAAGAAACACAAATTTAAAGAAACAGCAAACATTGACGGTATCAGTGATCCAATTCCTTCTTCAAACTTAAACAAAAACTTCCAACTGCAGCCAGTGAAAAACAGAAGTCTAAAGGAGGGCAACCAGCCTCAAGCAGCACCTAATCTAATTAACAAATCTAATGTGCAATATCGGAATAAGTCATCAGCTGTCATGGCAAAATCATTGAATAAACGAAAAGACGAGCATTTAGTTGGAGGTATGTTATTTATCCTGGCTGGCATCTCCTTTTGCCCTTCATTTTTTGTTTATGATCGTTTACTTTGTTTTCTGATATAACATCCTTGTAGATGATGCAAATCCAAGGAAGAAAAGCAAGAGGGAGTCTGATCAGCATATACATGCAAATGTGAAAAAGATTAAACCTGCAATGGATTTGGATGATTTTCAGACCTTTGATGGGGATCTTGGTAAAGTTGACCACAGTTTGTCTTCCAGTTTGCCAAATAAGGCGGCTTTGAAGGATAAGAAAAAACTGAGGGTACTTGATTCAAGATCTGAGGGGAGAGAAAAGTTACAAATTTCTGGGAAAAAACAGAGAGATAATGTGCAGGAATTACCCCATAATGGGTCCCTGGATATTAACGCGTGCAATAAAAGGGGAATTTCTTCAAAGAAGAGAAAATTGAAGGATTCTCAAGGCAGTCAGGAATATCTACCAACACTGCAAAGTAATGGATGTGACCTTCAAAACAGTAAAGTATCTGTAAAAGAGGAGAGCAGCAATATTGGATTTCATAGAGAGAAGAAGTCCATGGTGGCTCAGATTGATGGGAAGGAGTTCAGAAAAGTTGAGGATAATGATATAACACCAAAAAGAAAAAGCATAGCAAATAAGATTCTGTTATCTGGGAACAAAGAAATTCCATATGTCAGGAGTATTGAGAAAGAACGGCAGGTAAGAAAATACAGAGCAAAGTTTCCAGTGCAGCTAACCATGGATGATATAGAATCACTGCGGAAGGATTTGGGGTCCGAACCCTTATCAATGGCTGCCACTTCAAGCTCCTCGAAGGTTTCGGATTCCCGTAAAACCAGAGGGAATTGCAAAGAAGTCAAAGGATCACCTGAAGAATCTGTTTCCTCATCTCCCATGAGGATCTCTTATCCGAATAAGGTTTTACCAGCAAGGATGGAGACTATAGAGAAAGTAGATTCTAGGCTAAATGACTTCTCCACAATGGGAAGCTCAAGGAACTCTCTGGACAGGAATGGAAATTTTGTGAGCAATCGTTTGGGGACAGCCAGGAAGGGAAAAGCTACCGGTGGTCTTCCCGAGTCTTTTGAACATCCTGTGCTAGATTTTCGGGACAGTGGCGCTAGAGACAAATTCAGTGGCAAATACGAATCAGGCACTAATCCTCCCTCTGAATATGGCAATGGCTCTTTTGTTCATAACAATGGTGATATACTGGACCAACATAGCCTATGTCCCACCAGTATGCATGTTTCAGAGCGCAGCCATAGCAAGGAGAGGATGAACAAGAACCGTTCGAATATTGTGTTATCTCAACAGATCTCTAAAAGGGGTACCTCTTTGCTGCCCATGGATAAGGATAGAACATCTGGTGAAAATTTTGAGAGAGTGGCAGAGAGGGTTTCCAGTCCACAGATGGACCAGGAACACTTGGATCGAAATAAAAATTTGAAAGAAGAGGCATTTATTGATCGCAACTGTCGAGGAGATAAACAAGACACATCGCATCCTAGCAAATCAGTGCCAGGATCTCTGGAAGGAAATTTTACAGATTTAAAACCACTTGGTACTTCTGTAGTTGGTGATTTATCAAAGGTATCAGAAGAGCCAGCTAATATATGTCATCAGCACGGAACTAGTAACTTCAATGTCCATAATGTGGCTGATGGGGCTGTGAGTCGACATCTTAGTCCTGTTAGCCTTGCTAACAAGAATACCTCCAGTCTGACTCCAACTAGTGTTCTGAAAGAAGCTGAAAATCTCAGAGATTATGCTGATCGTCTCAAGGTCTTTTCACATTGCTCCTTATTCTGTGTGCATTTTTTTCTTTCTATTAAAGCTTTAATAACTGCTTTTTTATTTTTATTATTCTTATTTTTATCTCGAGGCTTTTTAATATTTTCAGCTTTTGAGTCCCTTTTGAACATCCGATTGACCAAGTTTCCACGTACATTTCTAGATTTTTCTTATATAATATCGTGCAGGAATCTGGATTTCCTTTTGAAAGTAATGAGGCATACTTCGAAGCTGCTTTAAAATTTCTTCATGGTGCTTCACTTTTAGAGTCGTGCAATAGTGAAACTAGCAAGTACGGGGAGATGAATCAAATGCAAATGTATAGAAGTACTGCCAAACTTTGCGAGTGAGTGCCCTTTAGCACTCTAATAGCTCCTATTCAGTTTCTGGATAAAATTGTGCTTAGATGAAAAGTGCTTTTAATACATGACTTGCTCAAGTTTTTATACTCGAGGGTTCAGAGTGGCCACTACAGAATAGTTTCCTTGGAAAAACAAAATTAATGAGATTTACCTATCCTTCTTTCGGTTAAAGAATTGTATTGTCTGAACAGCTTTTGAGCATGATTGTAAAATTAGTCTGAAATTCTGCAGTAGGTAAGAGGCTTTTTAAACACACTGTCCTCTTCTAGCTTTCTTAATGAGCTTTACATACCTTGCAGAACCTGTGCCCATGAATATGAAAAACGCCAAGAAATGGCTGCTTGTGCACTGGCCTACAAATGCATGGAGGTGGCTTACATGAGGGTAGTTTATTGCAAAAATTCGACTACATACAGATTTTTGCATGATTTGCAAGCAAGTTTACCATCGGCTCTTCAAGGTATGATCATTTCGTATCATGTGAAGGCAAGTTGTTATTTTCATGCTTTTTGTCATCTTCATTTGTTGTAATATTATCAACACACGACTTGAGCATTTTGCTTAATGCCCTAATTTAACTCTCCTTAACAGCACTATTTTTCTGGCTTAATTGGCTATCACTTTCAAGAAATGAATGCTCTCTCCCTCTCCTCCTCCCATCCCTCCATCTTCAGATTATTGATAGACGATAGTGATATTATTGTACATCTAATGTTGCTTCTGTTTGATGCCATTATAAAGAGAAATCGAGGGAAAATGATATTTTGAATGGTGATATTTTGGAGAATGCGTAGTTAAAAAATAGAGAAAAGCTTTGAATTTACGTGCAAAATATTTTATTGTGTGAATGTGTGGTTGAAAATGAGTATGAGAAATAAAGAGTTTTATTTTAATGGGAGTCGAACGGAGGCTTTGTTTCATTTTGTTAAAATTTATCCCTAACTACACGGAGCATGTGCATTTCCTCGCTAATGCAATTTCATTGAATTTTTTTATTTTTTGACTTGCATTGCCTGATTTGTTGAAATTATTCTAAATTACTGTTTTTGATGTCATATGTAGGTGAATCTCCATCATCTTCTGCATCTGACATTGATAACTTGAACAATTTAATGGTCGATAAAGCTGTTTTGTCTAAAGGCAATGGTTCTCAAGTTGGGAATCATGTTATAGTGCCTCGAAACCGCCCCAACCTTATTCGGCTACTTGACTTCGTAAGTGAATGTTGGTGTTTAAGATATTTGCCTGTTTTTTGCAATCCTTACTGGCATTTGATTTGAATGATGTGAGTGGCATATAAACTTCGGATGAAGTCAACTGAAGTTAATAGAATTTGCAGAGGTACTTATTTTCAATCATTTGATCGTCTTTCGTTGTGTTTTCAAGTGGCCTTTACTGATAGATGCACAAGACATATTTGTTTTCCGTTGCTGGTGACAGATTTAATGTTCTCTAGGATTACTGATAGATCTAGACTTCCATTGTATGTTTTGATGCCAGTATGTTTTTATGCAATCTTACAATGGGGTACACATCTCAAATTTGCTCTCTTGCAGGCAAAAGATGTGAATTCTGCAATGGAGGCCTCCAGAAAATCCCAGAATGCTTTTGCAGCTGCTAATGTGAACCCAGAAGATGCTCAGGATAAAGAGGGTATCGGCTCTGTTAAGAGGGTCATCGACTTCAGCTTTCAGAATGTAGAGGAACTTGTATGTTTGGTACGGCTTGCATTTAAGGCTGTCAATCGTCAAGGTTTCAATGGCAATAGAGAGTAGGCAACTGTATATAGTTGTGTTTCACTAGCATATTCTCTGTGTGAGCTGGGCTTTGGATACAAGTTGGAAGTGTATGCCCATGCACTTGCTGTCTGGTGAAGAAACATAACATTAACCGCCTGTTTCATTTCTGGACATGTGTACAAACATGGGATTGGTTCATCATTATATGATATATATTTGAATGTTCAGCTTCTTTAGCAAGATAAGGGCACAACATGCTCAAAATTTAGATTCGACCGCATGGACATAGCAAGCATGGAATTTTTACATGTTCAAGGACAAGACTTGGAGTAAATGTAAAAGTGCAGTTTTGATTTTTGGTTTTGATTTTATTTGGGTCTAGAGTATTGTAGAGATCTAGAGCAATTAGTGACATTTGAGGTTGAGTTGCAATGTAGTCATGACTGGTCCAATCTTATTAAGGACTTGCTATTTCTTTCCCATCTACTTTTATCAATTTTTCCAATTTTATTAAAAGAAAAGTTTTGAAGGTGTCTGATGCAATTGTAAATAAATGGTGCTCCTTTTGTTTCTCTCTTTTTGTATATATACAGACATAAATTCATATATTGCACTGCAACTTTCTACAGGCCATGTGGTCTTCGAGGGGTAATCTTATCTAATTTCTGTTATTCACTTCACGAATTGCATATTTTATGCCTGTGTTTCTGCTGATAGACTTTACTATGCTTGATTGGTGTGGACCTTCTATGGCAATACAAGAGGTGTAGACAAGCTCAAAGGGACTTAATCTGCAAGATCTTGAAATTTTCTGGATTCTGCAACAATCCACTCCAGCATTTTTTGAGTTTGAAAAATTAAAGAGCACGGTCAATTTGTAAGAATTTGATGCAATTTTGATTCTTATTTTTCCCTTTTATTTTAAGTTGTTATTATGACTGTTTACATCAAACATCATTTACTTTTGCTTGTAATTGCAGATGACAGAGTTTGATGAACGAGGTTCATAAAAGCAAGTATTATTAGTGGGTGGTTCACCAGACATCACTTACTTTTGCTGTAAATGCAGATGATAGGGAAGTTCGTGTTTGATAATTAAGGTTCATAAAGCAAGTATTAAAGTATGTTTCGTAAAGCTTTTTTGTAGATTATAAGCTATGGGTCCTGCAGAATATGCGGATAAAAGTTGTGGGTTTTACGAAGTGTGGATAAAAATAATATGTGGTTAAAAAGTAGGGAAAAGTTATGGGTCACATAGAATGTGGTTGGAAAGGATTTATGGGGAAATGATTTTATAAAAATCTCTCCAAAGCAAACCCTTGGTGAATTGTTCACTATACTGGCGCTTGCTATATTTCTGAATTTGAAGTGCTGAAGATAACAAGGTAAGGCTTCGGTCTCTCTTTTATCATGAGGAACTTGTTGTAATAGCTCTCTACCTCGTTATGGTCTCATTATTGTTTACACTGTTCGACAATCGACTGTTGGCATTATCTGCAGTAAGAAACTGATACTTTCATTCTCGGAAATTGTCTCTTGTGCTGTAAATGGTAGATGGATCGAACTAGTTTTTCTTGCTTCCGATTTATTGCAAGTTTAAGAATCATCTTGGTTTTTTACAAGCATTGCATCTTCAATGTGGTCTGAAAATGCTTGGTGGAATTAAGATATGGTTTATATCTCAATTTTTTTTTATTTTGTAATGTTCTGTTGAACTTGTCCTCCTTGCAATTAATGACGCTTCTTGAATCTTGAGAGCATCTTCTCTTCCGTGCTTATTATCTTTGTGCAGTTAGAAATGAGTGGTTGCTTGGATTTGCCGGCCGCTATTCCCTAATCTGAAGAAGGAATTGAACGAGCACCGTAGTGCTGCACTCAATCACTCACCTCACGAAGATGTTAGCTGGGTGGAATATCAAATAAGAACTTACTATTAAAAGAAAGAAATACCCTGGAAATTTCCAAAAGATGCTGTCTTGTATATGAAGCAATACTTTTGGTTTTCTGGAGCCTTGTGTACGTACACGAAACTCCCCTTTTTGAGTAGGTAACTCTTCTTCTCAAAATTCACTTTCAAAAAAGAAAGACAATTTGTTTACATTTCTTGATTTACTGCGTCTTTCGAGTTCTTGCAGTTGAGCCGTACACTCCTTGATCTTTCAAATTCTAGGCTTTTTTAACTGGCCAATATAGTGTTGTTTTTTCGTTATCTAAAATGTTTCTAAAGCTCAATTGAACGTTTGATCATTTACCCTTTACCTTTTCTGGTTCAATATCTGTTAAAAGGATTTCAAAACACTGAAATCATCGTAGGGCCACTTCCCCAATCCCTCGTATCGGGAAGGAACCTGAACCCTAACCTCCATCCTCAAAGTTCCCAAAACCCTAATCCACCCATATCCGAAAATCCAACATGCCACTCTTAATCCAAGAATCCAACTTCAACCCAATAAACTACTCCCTAAACCCACAAAAAGTTACTGCTCTCGTTCTCGACTTGATGAGAGGTGCATTGCACCTTGGACGTGGTCTTAAAATGCTTGTTGGGATTAAGAATATATATTTTAGTTTTCTATTGAACCTCGTTCATTTTGCATTTAATGTCTGAAGCAAAATGTTAATTTGTTTTCGCTCGTTTCAGATTTCTTGCACGTGGGGATGAAATGCAGTGGAACACGAGTTCTCAAGGGTAAACTAGGAGCAGTAAAAGCTTACCGTTTAAGTCCTTGACTCGAATCGCCGAGTCTTCTAGTGTTCTACAACTGAAGTGCCGTATTGTTAATTCTTCGTTTTTTTATTTTCTCGTTGTTTTACCATTTTGTAACTTGATACTTGATTTGTCCAATTTGTACCATTCACGAGGAATTCGAACAACTGTTTTAGATATAATATTGGTAAATGAACCTCAATAACACGTCCTTGATGGCTAACTGGCAATTGACACACAATATGCCTAGTCGCTTCCACTGAATTTTTCAAACCGTGTGTAAAAATTGGGATATGCACTTGAAATGGATTCAATAAAAATATCAAATTCTGTTACTTTATTTATTTTAAATTAGTAAAAGTAATTTTTTCGTAATTTTTATTAGTGAGATAACGTACCATCCATGGAGTGAAATGGGTAGAGATCACTAGTTACACACAAGGGATGCTAGGTCTTCGAATTGGCAAGCACCGGCTTCCCATACACAAGGGATATGGATGAGCCAGACGTCGGCGTAGAAAGAAGTTGATTCAGTGGATTA
Source organism: Fraxinus floribunda (assembly GCA_903798395.1). Lineage (NCBI taxonomy): Eukaryota > Viridiplantae > Streptophyta > Magnoliopsida > Lamiales > Oleaceae > Fraxinus > Fraxinus floribunda. Next base: position 16,383 of record CAIGRS010016926.1, read on the forward strand.
TCAAGTTGGTTCAGCAGTTGGTGAGATTGGTTCATAGTTGATTTTTAAATAGTTGATTTTTAAATTTATTTTCAATAATTATTTTGTTATATTTTAGAGAAAAACAAAATGCAAAATACCAACTTATCTCTAAACTGGGCTTGCATTGGCTTTAGTCATGCCTTCACCCCATGGAAAGGTAACCTAACAACAAAGGCAAATATCCAACGAAAAAACCTACACGAACTGGCTGCCACCGTGAATACGAAAAGGGAAGCTGAATTCTTCAACTGAGCAGAACTGGTTATATTACATCTTTTTCCAATCCTCGACGAAATTTAAGGTGAAATCTGAAGCCCCCTCGTCTAATAAATCGTAAAAAAGTAAATCAGTACATTCGACAACATTTACAGTACTTTTCTAGGTTGATGACCATGCATTTCCTCTTGCATTGATTCAATTGGATTATCCAATATCCGAATCATGCCAAGTATTTAAACAAGTTTGCATTATCCTTGTCTCTTTCCAGATAGTCCCTAGTAATCAAATCTTCGATCCTCTTTTTGATTGCTTTAACATCAGGCTGTGGCGAGCACATTCACATTTTAACAATATTGTCAGTTAAATAGGAAAAGCATGTTTGGCTGAGCTTGAAAGTTACTATTCGATAAATATATGTTTCCAAACATGTTTGCATAAGTTGGTGTTTTATAGAACAAAATACATTTTTGACTGAGTTGGGGGCACTTTCGAAGTAAGTAAATTTCTAACGTTGCTCAACAAAAATCATTATTTATTTTAAACTTCCCCATTTACTTGCAAGTAGTCATTTTAAAGCTCAGCCAAACATGCAAGTGAAGTAGGAGAAGCAGACATCTGAAGCGTACCTTGAACATTCGCCCCAGCTGCTCAGCACACTCCATAACCAACTGCTGGTAGCCCAAGACCTTTCTACTTTTCATGATACGTACAATTGAAGCATCAATAGCATATCGCCTGTCCTTGTCAACATCTTCGATTACTTTCTTCTTCTCATCGACAGGAGGGAGAGGGATCTGCTATTTTCATTGAAATACTTAACGATACGACTAATACAAGGATTGGATTGATAATATTTGATTAATCCGAATTCTGATTTTTTCCACTTCTTTTTCTCATCAACTTAGTTTAACTGAAGTCTATTGAATTTGTTTGAGAGCATATCGATGTTCATTTGTTTCCTTTTATGTGCTCGTGGTAATTGAAGGTAGGTTTTGGGTAGGGGGAGGGGGAGGGAATCACCTTGATCCTTCTCATTTTATCCGTAAACTTAGAATTGAACTCAAAAACGTCAGTTGGAGATATCGTCTTGGTGTTTGGCTCCTTGTTAAGAATCTTATACTTTGCACACGAAAGCGAATGGAGCAGCCTAACAACATCATCATCTGACAAGTTCAACTGAGTCATGATTTCCTGGTAACTCAACCTATCTGAGGCATTGAATAGCAGTAGGGCAGCAGCCTAAAAACATGAAAGACAAAATCTTCAATCAACATTATATCAACCATACAGATTACATGTAAATGAAAAATTAGGCTGTCGTCAATAACCTGGTAAGTTGTCACAATGAGCTCTATAGTTTTGGGTTCAAACTTTCCATTGATGTTGCAAGTGCCCAATGAATATATCCATGTAAGTTTTCTGTGCTTCGTTTTTGTTTGGTAGAACTCTCTAAAGACTTCAACACACTTGACCTGATGCAGAAGTTAAAAGAATAATAAACAAAATATGTAAGTGACATCATCCTTTAGCAATTTGCATAAACATAAGTGAAACAAGATCATGCATGACCATACCATCTCGGCCGGGAGATTAAGGTCAAAGGACTTGTAACTGGGCCAGAAACCAGTAGTCAATACAGTAACAGTCAAGTCGATCCCAGGGTTTGCATTTGCATTATTGCTGAGATACTCCTCAAAGCTCGTCTGATTTTCTCTTGCTAGTGTCAAATCTGTCACCTGCAATAGTAGAACAGAGAAAAAAAAGGTTATTTTTTGAACCACCTCTTATTCGGCATAGATAACCCAAGAGCTCACCATCCCCTCCATTTTTGATGTGAATTGACCCCCGCATTGCTGCTTCAACTTTGTAAGGATACTTCTCTCATGCTCATCATTGGCACTTTTATCAAATAATAGCCGCCGAGCAAGCTTTTTCCTGCCAAAAAGGGCATTACAAATCAATCATTTTAGCATATAAAATGTACCGTACCCTTGAATGATTGAACCAACAATCATAGTCAGAAATTCACCTATAGAATTCAGCAAACAGATCCTTATCACTAATATAAGCAAGCAGTTTTACTACCTGCAAAAGTAAACAGGCCCTCAATCACAGTTTTCCACGGATTTTAGCAAATAAATGACAAAGCAATACTGTTATAGACAAGAAACACACCTTCTCCAATGTCTCCTCAATGGCTTCATCGCTCAATTTTTCACTCCCACCTTTTTTGAGAATGTTATCACAAAATGTGGCAAGAAGTTCTGCACTAGAACTTCCAGCAATGCCCTTGTTGCAGAAGACTTCAAAGGCCTCCTTGAGAGCCTAGAAATACGTAATTATAGGAAACTCATATCAACAACAGACTAAGGATAATAGTAAAACAATCGTGCAGATTGTCAACATCCTAACCTTGTGGAAGAGTGAATGATTTGAAAAGCAGTCGTTCACATATGCCATGAATTTATCATGGAGTTCAATAACTTTTCGGACAAAAACCTGAACGCAAAACATAAAGTCAGTCCAACAGTGTGAAACGTTAATGGCACTTAAAAAGAATTCCAGGACAATTACCTGTTCCTGTAATCCAATGACATCTCTTTTTTCTGCCTGCAAAAGAAACTCTATGATGTTGAAGACAGAATGTGTAGTGATAATTTCACATATCTATTCACTAATATTTTTTCCTAGAGGTGACTAGCCAATTGGTCATTACGATAAGTTGATTATAACCCAGGAAAAATTGCTAGTACATTCTTGAGAGAAGCTATACAACCAACAATCTGACAAAAAGACAAAATTGCAAACCTTCTTATTGCTAGCAGCATCTTCTGCTTGTTTAACCAAAGCTGTACCTTCAGCAGTAACATGCTGCACTCAGCAAACAAGTATATATTAGATACAGAGGGCATATTCATAAATTACAGCAAAAAGCAGTGCAGTACAAATAGAAGATAACAAACCAGCTTAAATATCGCAGCGACGGGATCTAAGCCTCGAGGTATTTTGGAGAAAAGCCTATACATCCTTGACAAATCCTCTACCTAGTGGATTAAAAATGGCATAGATAAAGTCCAGCACTTCCGGATCCTATATAGCAGCTAATTTATTCAATGACAATATTTTAATACCTTGTCATCCCTAAGCAACGCGTGACATCCAGAGTGCTCCTTCTCAAGCAATTGGGTTGCATACACAGACAACAACTCATGTTGTACTTTCTACAGAACCCATTAAAAAAAAAAAAAAAAACAGTATTCAAACTAATAAAAAATGAAGAGACTCTGCTCAATTAGAATATCTACGGAAATGAACTATGAAATTCACGGAATGCACATGGGCACTGATTATCTACAAACTAAAGATAAAGCTTATTTAAGAAAGAACGAACCTCAAGCAACTTTGTCTCACTACTTGAATGAAGATAATGAGACACCCTGTCTTTTTCTCGTCTCAAACACTCCTCAGCCTGGAATGCCATAAGATAATTAAATATCACGTAGACAAGAAGTGTTTTTCTGAACGGGATGGGTGCACATGCAATATTTGTTTAGAAGGAGAGGGGGGAGGGGGCGTAGCTCTACATTTAAAAGGAAACATTACTTTCAGCATATAGTCAGGACACGAATCTTCCAAGATCCAGTTAGAAGCCTTCCGAGAATAATACGCTGCAGTGTCCTTGAGCATTGCTTCTTCAAAGTCCTTCTCATAATAATCCATTTGCCCCATTCCAATTTCAACAAATATATCCAATACATTCTTCAGCAAAGCTCGATCAATTTGCTCGCCCTCTCGCTCTTGATCAATCTGATTAGAAAAATAACTCACTAACCTGAACAGCAAAAGAGAAAGAGTGGAACACTTGGAGAAATGACTGAAACATACCAGTGATATAACTGCATCCCTTACTTTTCCGTTTAACTCTATGTATACCTGAAATAGAGCCCCAGTACCGACACGGCTTATGAACTTAAACTCAAAAGGTGACAGAAAGAAAGAAAGAAACAAGTAGCACAAATAAGCAATTGTTTCAAATTTAAGGAATACAAAATGAAAGTTACCAGATCTCGAAAGCATGTTAGGCCAACTTCTTTAAGTGCTGGAAGTGACCTCCTAGCAATGAAATATCGATCAAGGTAATGGAAGAACCGTGACAGCCACCGGACCATGATTTTATGATTCGACCATCTTTTTACAAGCTCTCTCAACATGAATTCATCATGTTTCTCTCTCAGTGAAGGAAGAACCTAGATGAAAAGCAATAAAGTTACAGAATGGGTCAAGGCCAATAATGAAAAACAAAATAAAAATGAGGAAGAATTTAACCAAGTACAAGTGTCACACCTGGCACTCAGACCCTAGTTCAAGAATTTAGTCAGTTCAGTCCTTAAAAGTCATAGTTTGCAAACGAGGCACATGAGTTATACAGAATAAGGTGGAATCTATTTGGGGAGTTCAATATGTCAATTGGTCAGCATCACCCTTGAGATGAAATAGAGTAAATTCAAATGCAGTGTTCATTGAACTGGGTTTCACAGTGATGCTACTAGATTTCTTTCAAGTTCCTAAATTTAAGTCTTCAACGAAAATGGTGGGAAGTTCTATCTTTTATTTAGATTCTCTGTACAGACCAAAGCGTTTATAATTTTATATAAACTAGGGAAGGGAAGGGTTATTTCTCGAGACACATAGAATGGTTTGATTTGAAAGCAGAAGAATATTGCAGGGGTAAGCATTTATACAGCATTTAGACAAAGATTTTACACTTAAATTCTCAACACTCACATTATAACTGGAAAGCAGGATCTGCGTTGAATTAATATATGATAGATGATACATGCACAACATAACAATCTTTTCATAGCAAATTTGGACAATGATTATCAATCATTGTTGATAAATGGGACAATGAGTATCAATCAAAAGCTCACCATTTTGTACAGTGATGGGTAATAAACTTCCAAGAATGTGGAACAAAACAGGATGATCTATATAACTCTAAGAAAGCCATATATGATGATCAAATACTCTCCCATCCTATATTATTTACCACAGTAGGATTTTTTTAGTCAAAATGACCTTTTTAGATTTAGAAGCAACATCTATAATTTTTCCTTACAAGTTAGAACACCAACAACAATGGGACAAAAATATAAATTACAGTAAGCGCTGTCTCAATTGAAGACCCAAAGCTTCATGTAATATGATGAATTTTTTTTTTTAAAAAAAAAAACATGAATACGCAAGTTCATAAATACCACTGTCTAATAAATTAAAAGTTGGCCTTACCGTTGATATAATGTACTCTTCAAAGGACTCGCGATACTTGTCATACAACTGTTGAGAGTAATCATGTGGAGGCTTTTGTGTGCACATGTTATAAATTGTCCTGTACATAAGATTTAAGGAAAATAAGAACAAATGGTAGGGTCACAAGAGCCTACAAATTAAAAGGTTAATTAAAGACTTGGAATATAAATAGCATACGTGTAGAGCATCATATAGTCCTCTGAGCTGAACTGCGGCTCAGGCAGCCCTTCTAAAATGTTTTTTAGCTTTGTAATCCCTTTTTGCATAAAGTCCCATCCCTGTTCTAAATCAATTGTATTTCGCTGATTCATCGTCATTTTCTATACTGGACCAATAAGAAAAAGCCTGCCAATGACGCATAAATTAGTATATTAAATTTATAGAAAACATCTAGAAGCTGTAAATGACTATAGCCAAACAAAAATCAACTAAGAAAATAACACCACCCTAAAAAAACACTTAAGAACCAAGAGCATCAATCAACCCGGTAGTTATTATCCAGAACTACTTTAAGCAAAAGCTCCTTCTTCGTATTGTCAAGTTTTTGAATTCCTATTATACCCTTGACTTGGTGTTCCATAATCTCTTCTTCAAATAACCTATTTTAACTATCCCATCAAAACAAAACCATCTCTCCTCTTTTAATTATAACTTGTACTCAATTAGTTGCGTATATTGCTATATCCATATTTATGAGCTTAACAATATTTATCATGAGATATTATTACTAGTACTACTAAAAAAACTGTGTGTTCCAGTAGCTAGTACATTATGATCACATTCCCCTATCAAACAAAGCCAATGTAAATCATCAAAAGAAAGTAATCTCTCCAATTTCACCAAAAGTTTAACATTAAACTATAGAAAAATCAAGTCAAATATCACTAAAAGACCTTCAATACAGAAAACTGTATTATTGGACCCAATTAAACATACAAAACAAAAGCTTATGCTCAATATTAAAACCTCGTTAGTTGATATTCAAATTAAGATCTTAGGGAGTAAGGTCTACAATTACGGCGCCAATCAAATATTGAAAACTAAAATCATCAGAAGCTCCATATTTATCCAAGAAATCCAGTTCACAGATAAGAATATTTGACCTATCAAACAATCATCTTATTCATTACTTAATGCAATAATGATTCCAAATTTCCTCCCAAGCTACATGAGACAGATTTCTGAAAGTCCAAGGAAAATGTAATTCTAATATGCTGATGCATATATACACACTAACAGAAAAAATGTGCAATATTAAATTGATCACGTATTATTTATCATGACATCAAATATAATAGAACAAAAAAATCATCTAGATTAACTCTTACAAGAATTCCAACAGAAACTATTGCAAACTAAAACCCTAATTATCAGTAGAATCGCAACTAAACGAAGCATATTCCTGAATTTTAACCCCGTTTCCTCATTCCTTAACATACAATCACGAATTATTTGGCTTAAAATTAATTCAGTACACCTCTAAAATCCAGGATTAAATAACATAAAAAATCACAAAGGAAGTAAAATCAATCTCAAATAAAAGAAATTACAAAGAACTGATCGAGACGCACATTCACGCCCACCAACACGTATGTTCATATATATGTGTAGAGACAGAAAATACCTGAAGAGGAGGGAGACAGTTCGGATGAGATGTGAATCTCTCTTTTTTTCCTCTCTTGGTCGATTTTACACTGCTTTAATGTACTCTTAATTTTCTCGAAACAACCTCAAACGTTTCACAATTACGTTTGTTACCCACATAGTTTGTTGTTTATTCTTTTGGCATCCTCAAGGAATTTTTTGTATTTGCTAAAGTGCCCCAATATTTTATAATATTTGAGTTTTAGTACACATGGTTTATAGATGGAAAATTTAATGCAGTTTGAACAAGTCGAGGTTTAAAATAGGGACAAGAACGTAATCAACGTATTGTGATTTTGATGTTTTGTATTTTGTATACACCAACTAAAAATTATAAAAACACAAATTTATGGAGTATTTAATTGATTGTCGCATGTTAAAATGATTTTTAGTGCTTGTTTGAATAAAATTATAAGTTATTGAAAAATTATAATGTGAGTGAAATGAATGGTGGATGAGTGAATATACTTGTGCATCCTACAAAATGTGGTGTNATGGAGTATTTAATTGATTGTCGCACGTTAAAATGATTTTTAGTGCTTGTTTGAATAAAATTATAAGTTATTGAAAAATTATAATGTGAGTGAAATGAATGGTGGATGAGTGAATATACTTGTGCATCCTACAAAATGTGGTGTTAAAATTTATGTTTGACTTTGATCGCTAAATTATAAGTGATTTATAATGTCACCCAAACATGCACTTAGACATTGTTTTTTCCACGTGGACAATGTTAAATAGTATAATAATATATGTACGCACAAAAGGAAAATAATTATTTATCCTTATATTCAGTGCCTTCAAATTTGTCTTGCGATCAAGCACTCATGTTGGAAAATTGTCATTGTATACTCCTGTGGGTCGAAAGGTAGTGGGAGAAAGAGGGGACACTGGGCGAGATCTATCAATAACGAATTCCCCTTACAAATAGAAACGCCTATCCAAAAGATACTCCGAAAGCTTCAGGATCGAGGTGTCATTACCCCAAGAAGACCCTTTGAAGTTCATAATAAAATTAAAAATAACTTAGCTCGCATTGTTCTTAAGATTGATTTTGCTCCTCTAAATATAAGATATGATGCAAAAGGGTACCCACGGTTTGAGAATCAGCAAATCGCTACTAAGGTGTACTAACAATATCAAGTCAATGTGAACTTACTTGAGCATCTAACGAGCTCAAATAAAGAAATATAAAATATTGAGGAAACCTTGATAGAAGAAAGTATGGTTAAATGTGACAACAGTCACCAAACTTCTGTTCCAATTACAATTGCATCATTGAACTTTAATTATTAGTAATCGAGTCACTTAACTTCGCTTGACATTCCCTTTGTGTAACAATCTTTGTGGAAACAATACTTTATTCATCATTGTATTACTTGATGTTATCTCGTGCACTTATGGTTATCAATTATAAGCATATAACAAGGTAAGTAATTCTAGCATCTGTTTGGGCGCGCTTAAAATGGAAAAAATTACCGTTGATAATGAGAAAAATGGACCGTTGCTTTTCACCAACTCTGCAGGAGCTCTAGACCCACCTTGCAGATGGCAACGGTCCATTAATGGATTCTCATTGGACAAAAATCGCTCCCAGATGTATCCCTAATATACAATGCAATGATGCCATTGTAACATAGGGATGAAAAAATGATATGGACACGCCTCGTCTGAGAATAGGGGCGGGGACAAGGAACATGGTCCAGTCACGAACTTGTTCCAACTATTATTTTTCATTTTATTTTTTTTATATGTTTTACAATTTAAATAGCATTCTATATATATATTAAAAAAATCAAATAAATAATTAAAGGGAAAGTAAACAAGGATATTTTAATTCCGCTCCAACCCAGCCTCCCAGAAATCCCTAGTGGGGGTGGGGATGAAGAGGCTCACCACACCTCATTGGCATCCCTATTATAATTGACTAACAATTCTATGAGAAAATCAAATGCAATTGCTATAACAAAGGAGAGTAGGAGACTTTCTCTTTTGGGAGAAGTTGATCCGAAGGTGTAATAAATATATCTTCGGTGGTCTGCCTAGGCCGGCCTTAGAGCAACCTGTCTGCAAGGTTCCATAGGCTCGGCATGAAAGAGAAGCTGATATGAAGATTTAATTCTATGTTGAGTTAGTCCAGGCCAGCTCATGTCGAGCCTGGTTGCAGGGTCCATAGGGTCGGCATGAACCAAGTCACGCTAATGAGTCACACTAGGTTATGATACTTTAGCCCCCGTTTGATCTACATTAAATTTCTCATTATCATTCTTCTACTCATTTTCAACCACACATTCTTTAATAAAATAATATTGTACATCACATCAATAATTTTTCCTTCTTTTTCGACCACACATTCTCTATCAATCTACTATTCCAAAATATATTCTTCCAAATTAATATCCATCAAACACACCTTAGTTGTTGATGGCTCCAAAATAAGGTCGTGCCAGCCCGAGGGCCTCAAAACCAGGTCAAGGCGGCCGGCTGACACCTCCAAGCCGGTATCAAGCCTGCTAATAATCACGAGCTCAATAAACTTGCAAAAACCAAATAGAAGTACTGCAGTCTGGTGCTTTCTTAATCTATATTCCACACAGAAAAATATCAATGCATACAATAATAAGAATACAGAATCAAATGAATAATTTACTCGAATTTATCAGTTTAA
>CAIGRS010016944.1:0-17411 GCA_903798395.1 Fraxinus floribunda
TTTTTTTTTTCTCAAATTCATTTCCAACAACATATGTCATGAGATTACAACTTTTATCAACTTTTCAATCACAAGTTACATCAACTTTTATCAAAATCTATTAAAAATAATTTTTTTAGCTAAATCAAACAATGGCTTATTAAAAACAGATTTAGTAGAATCCAATAATATTCTACTTAAGAAGTCACTAATAATCAAATCCTTTAAAAGCCCTTGTTCGACCCACTTAGTCAACTAGTAACATTATAATTATTGACATCTACTAGATATAATCTCTACAAATGTATATTTTATCTTACTCTTAATCTTTTTATGACTTTCATAATGTACACATTCATAAACATTGAACATTAATGAATTCATTTCTTACTTTTACTATAGTCTAAAATCATTTCATTTAAGAGGGGTGGGGGTGGGGGTGGGGGTGGGGGGGTGTTAGCAAATTACTGCAAATACCTTTAAATAAGAAGGAAAATTTCAGAGTTCGATTCCTCGCAAGATGGAATTGGCTTTGTTGCAAGCGGNGGGAGTTACTATAGGGTTAATAGCTCAGGTCTATCCATAAGCTCTCCACCCTGACTCTTGGGAGGCACATCCTGCGATTTACCTCCTCCACGATGGTCCAGGGCATGGTCGGTGGGGGGCCTCAAGGTTGGGGTTCAACCTTAAATAAGAAGGAAAATTTTAGCTAAATATTTACATATAAAAGAAAATCATTTAAGTGAAGTTATGAAGGAAGGTCTCACCACTTTAGCTATTCCCAAAAAATCTCTCATTGCACGAGGCATTAATTTCTTAAAATAAAAGAAAATCCATCAAAAGTACTAAACTACCCTTGAAAATGCCCTAAAATCACATCCTTCAGTTGGGTTCGTTATTGCCCTTTTTTAGTACCCCGTACAAGCGTTGGTTGCGCCATCAATCACGAATTAATTAATCAACGGTCAAGATTTGATCTTGTAACGTTAACATAATTGCAAATGAAATTATTACAGAATTAAGGTTTGTGTATAAATATAGGATATATTCCAATCACCGCAAAGCTGGTTTTCCCTCGAATATCAACCTTCGGAAGATATACCATTTTAAACACCCCTCCCCTCCTCTCCTCCTCCCTGTCTCTTTGTCTATCTCTCTCTCTCTTCTCTGTTCTTGCTGGGAAGGGAGAGATGTGAATTTCAGAATGTTCATATCACAACTTTTCTGTGAATTATAAATCTTTTTATCTATTTTTTTGAATCTTTTTTGAAATTATCGTAATCATAAACATGGAAGGTACCGTAAGATTATATGTTTTGCCCTCATAGATAATCTTCTTTCTGGATTTCTTTGTAAGATTGATTATTTTTGCAGGCAAAACTGTCTTGGAATTGGAAAACCAGAAAATTGAAGAAGTGGAGGAAGAAAACAATCTTGTGTTGAAACAAGAAGAAAAAAATTCTGACTCAGAATCATTAGAAAATGTGAAAAATGAAGAGCAAGGCCCAGAAGCTGAGAAAAAAGAAGAAGAAATGGAGGAAGAGCAATCGTCTCCAAGGGGAGTTTTGGAGATACCCATATCAGGTTCGGACTCAGATCATAGCAGCAGGAGCAGCAGCCTGGAGAGAACCAGCAGTTTCGGTAGCGAAAAATCTTTTATGCAAAAAGGAATTTCAGGGGAATTAGGTTATGGTATACAATGGAAAAATTTGTTGGGTCAGATAAAGAAGAGGACTTCAATGAGGAGATTTACAACAATTTCATTGTTGGGTGGATATGACCTTTCGAAGAAGAGCTTGAGAAGAAAGTTGGGGAGGAATCGTAGCTCAGAAGACACCATTGATTGTGGAGATGTTGTAGTCCCTAAGCCTTCTTGGAGGAATTTTACCTATGACGAACTCAAACAAGCTACTGATAATTTTAGTCCTGGTAAGTATATTTTCATCTGCATGCTCTGTTTTTTAGAAGTCTATACTCTGTTTTTTGTTTTTTCATTGAAGTTGATCTTATTTGTTAACAGTGGTAATTGATTGAATTCTTGAATTTCAACCTCTCAAGTCATTTGATTGGATTTCCCCTGCTTATACCTACATGGTAGTCAGTAACTTTCAAATTAAAATCCAACAACTGAATTAATGCAAGGGGAAGAAAAGTTTTTACTCTCTTTTAAATCCTTGATGCACAAATACCAACTTCATACAATTTTCATAAATGGTACAGATTACAGAAACTGTAATTCAAGGTTGTCTGGACTGGTGTTAAAGTTTCCATGCTGCTGTATTTGGTTTTTTCCATAATACACAATCTCCTGGCTAGATTGAGTCTCAATGTCACATCTGTAATTAATTTCATTAAGTTTTTATGGTTGGATATCAAGTTATCAACCACCTCACGGTTAAACAATAAAAGGGCTTTTCCTAGCCTTCTTTTTTGGCCACCAATAACTTTTTGACTGGGGTGGGACATCCACAGGAGGAAGAAGTGGATGGGATGATCCAACTTTTTGAGCACATCACTCCTGATGCTGTTCAGGAAAAAAAGTAAAAATAAAAACTTTTAAGCTAAGCCTAACATGCCCTATTAATAAATAATATCATTTATGGGGTTTTTTTTTTTGTATTTTTTAGTAAACGTAGCAAAAATTGAAGAAACAACAGAAGATGACTTTTATGTTATATTTTAATGTCATGTTTGGTAAAGATAATTGAATAGCATTAAACGGTATTATTAAAAAAAAAAAGTTAAATTTATTTATTATGTTTGGAGAATCTGAAGGCATTCTGTTCTTGGAAAGAAAAAGAGTCTAAAAAACGAAAGGTCTGTTTTCTTTGCTGTTTTCAGGCCACTTTCAGTTTTCAGTTTTCGAAAACACTGAAAACACGTTTACTTACCTATTTTTAGAAATGAATTTCCAAAAAACGAGTTTAAAATTTACAAGAAAACGGAAAACGTCAAAGAAATCGTTTTGACTGTTTTTAGTTAAAACCCAGCCAAAACTTCATTTTTTTATTTTTGAAAATAATTTTTCAAAATGACAAAAAGAACGCGTTTTCAATAATTTCAAAATAGACCCTCAAATCACAAAACCCAAAATAAATTCAAAACTAAAAACTAAAAACTAAAACTCGAAGAGAACAACCTCTAATATTAAATGGAGCTACTAGCTACAGGAGAAAGCAGTCACCGGACCAATTTTCCACTAGGTTAAAAACTTCCATTTCCCACTGGATTTTCTTGTCTTTGTAAAAACTTCATTTTTTTATTTTTGAAAATAATTTTTCAAAATGACAAAAAGAACGCGTTTTCAATAATCTCAAAATAGACCCTCAAATCACAAAACCCAAAATAAATTCAAAACTAAAAACTAAAACACGAAGAGAACAACCTCTAATATTAAATGGAGCTACTAGCTACAGCAGAAAGCAGTCACCGGACCAATTTCCCACTAGGTTAAAAACTTCCATTTCCCACTGGATTTTCTTGTCTTTGTTATATATAACTCAAGGGGACATACATTGCAAAGGTGTCCAAATGTAGATTGATGTTGTTCCTAGTAAATTTGGGACTACATTTTTGCCATTCCATTTAACTCATTGTTAGGTCTATTTTAACCGTACAAGTGGCAGTGTTAGAGAGTTTATGTTGAGTACTTTCTTCTTTTAAGATAAGATCAGATGTCTAATGAATCCGAAGGAATGTCATGATCAAAACACTGTCAGGTTTCTGTAGTTGGGGATTATAAAGACCTGGTCCTTAATTGTCCTAAATACTGCACTCAAGAATAATTGAGAAGCAGTCAGTATCACAGAATTCTAATTTATCATTATTGCTATTTTTTCAATTATTAGGCTTCAATTTTAACTTGCATTTGGTTTGTAATATTAAGTACAGAACAAGTCACTTCAATTTGTTCCCTGTGTTAGCCAGCTAAAATGGACACTGTTGTCATGTTCTGTAAAGACAATAAACTTTAATTAACTGTCAGATTATTCTACTAATTGCTGATTGAACTTTTACAATAAATCTTGATAGATAAGTTGCTTGGGAAAGGAGGGCATGCAGAAGTGTACAAAGGGTGCTTGTCTGATGGTCAAATTGTAGCGGTGAAGAAGATAACGAAGAAAGAGAAGAACGACGAGGACAGAGTCGGGGACTTTTTGTCCGAGCTTGGGATCATAGCTCATATTGACCACCCGAATGCTGCTAGATTAATCGGTTTCAGTGCCGCTAATGATTTGCACCTTGTCCTTCAATTTTCTCCACATGGCAGCCTTGCCACAGTACTGCATGGTGGTATACTTACACCAGATCCTTCACTAATACTTTCAAATTCTTAACTTAGTCATTGGATTGTCATATTTAGATTGGATCATACCATTGCAGGGCATTTTAATATACAGATTCAAACTCAAGTTTGAATTTGGAATCTTAATGAGTTGAACGATAGTTCTAAACTATGAAAAATCATTGTAAGAATACAGACCAAGAATATGGATTCGATAACACTTTTTAGTGCAAAGGAGCTGTAATTAACCATGTTGTTCAGCAGTGGATTTAGACTAAGAATGCTTTACGATGTCAAACAATATAAATCCCATGTTATTTCGACTGAGAAGTGAAAATTTGGTATCACAGGTTCTGAGGTGAGTCTAGAATGGAAAATAAGGTATAAGGTGGCCGTCGGGGTAGCTGAAGGATTGCAGTATCTTCATTATGACTGCCAAAGGCGCATAATTCACAGAGACATAACGGCCTCAAACATATTACTCTCTGAAGATTATGAAGCCCAGGTTCTTTTACCATGTTATCCTAGAAGAAAAAGAACAGGATACATATATAATTTTCATTGTTTATCGAGTAATTGGAAATGGATGAAACTCTCTATATTTTGTATGTTATGCAGATATCTGATTTTGGATTAGCAAAATGGCTTCCAGAAAAATGGGCTCATCATGTGGTTTCCCCCATTGAAGGCACTTTTGGGTACAGCAGAGCAACTTCATTTGCCTGCTGCATTTGTTCATTTTAAAGTTATGATGCTAATAAATTTCACTTTGTATGTTAATTGGTGTCAGATATATGGCTCCAGAATATTTCATGCACGGAATAGTTCACGAGAAGACTGATGTATTTGCCTTCGGGGTTTTGCTATTGGAGCTCATAACAGGCCGTCGTGCAGTTGATTCATGTAGACAAAGCCTTGTGATGTGGGTATGCTTTCGTCTATTCTTATCACAGTATCTACTCCCCTCTGTTTAGTCTGAATTAGTTAATGTAGATTAGTCTGTTGAGAGTTTCCTAAGTGAAATAAGATTGAATGCTACATATCAAACATGCCTCTGAAGTTTTGCAACCAACGTGCTTAGGCAAAACCGCTTCTGGAGAAGAACAATGTCAATGAATTGGCAGATCCTAAATTAGGAAACAATTACGATGTTATAGAAATGAAGCGTGCCATGTTTTCAGCTTCAACGTGCCTTCACCACTTGCCCAACATGCGCCCCAATATGAAGAAGGTACATCTTCATTATCTCTGTCTCGTGTTTCCTTTCTATCGATTAGAAGCCAAGAAACTTTAAATGCGGGAAAATGCCCTTATCTTCAGGTCGTTCAGATATTGCAAGGTGAGAATGAACCAGTAGACATGAAACAAAAATCCCTGGGAGGAAGAGCGTTGATGGTAGATGCGTGTGACTTGGACGATTATACTGCTACAACGTATCTCAAGGACTTAAATCGTCATATGGAACTAGTCATGGAGTGATCTTTCTCATATAAGGATTGGTGCAGTGTTTGTATATAAAGAAGCTTTGAAGTAGTCTGCTCTCTGCTGTGTGCGCTTTTAAGATGAAACCAGCAGCAGATTTGTCCTGTGCCATTAGTAAGGATGAAGAAAGACTTGAGGTTTCACAAAGAGTTTCCATGTTATCTTTCTAGTGTTGCTTGTCAAGCATGATGGGGCAAACACAAATTTGATGCAGACAAAAAGCATGGCTGTACTACAATTCAACAAAAATATGAAAAATAGCCATTATAGTGTGTGCGCTTTTTTTGGAGCTTGATTAGAATTTTTGATACTTTCTTAGTTCTTTCAGTCTGAATTACTGTTTGAATTAAACTATGGAAAGTTTCATTACAGAATCAAAAAGGGAGGTATCCACCACAAGTAATAATGGTGCTCATACCTGTCTAAGCCTAATTGTCACGTAAATTGGTGTTAAGCACTGGTACAATGCACAACTATGATGCACCGACACAGACAGTTGTGTGCAACAAGGCACGTGTCGGATTGACACACGATTTTTCACACGTCATTGATACGTTGATTAAATTCTTTAAAATACTTCATTTATATATAGTACTCTATCCGTCTCAATTATATATGCTTGTTTCGTTTTTCACACGGATTAAGTGAGCTTCTTTAATGTCATTGAAAAATTAATTTTTGTCAAGAAATGTCATTGGAAAATTAATTTTTTTTAAGATCTTTCCTAATTTACTCTTATTTAATTTTCATTATGTAAAACTAAATTATTGTTAGAATTAATAAAGAATTTGAAAAAGAAGAAGAAATGAGAGTTGTTCAATGTTTCCAAGTGGGAAATGTGTGTATTTGGATAATTTCAAGAAGTGGGCATATTAAGTGAGGAAAACTTAATAAGGATATATTGGTAAAGGAACACGACAAAATATTCTACATTAAAAAATATGTCTATATTTGTGACAAGAGAAAAATGAAATTCAGCCTATATAATTGGGACGGGGAGAATATAAATTTAGTTTTATACTTATTATTAATTTTTCTTATTGAAATATTTTAACTATGAATATATATTTATTATTTACTATGCCATAATTGAAGTGTTCGTACTACAGAGATGCACAATTTATTCCAAAACAAAATTTTGACTTGTCCTACGAAATAATGAGTTAATATCCTTGTATTGTAAATTTAAAGCTTAATAGCACAAAACGTCCATACGTTTCAATTTTTCGCATTTCGTCCTTATTTCAACGTTTCATTGCGGAAAACATCATTTTCACAATTTTTAACATAAAATGACCAATATACCATTCTATTCAAATAAAACCAATAAAAAGAAAGTAGAAAAATAAAGAACAAATTGCAATCTTACTCCTAAATTTTTTTAAAAAGTACAAATGAATTCAAATGAATTATTAAAATATTAAAAATAACCAAAAATAAAAATAAAAACGGTTTCTCTCTCCTCTTCTTCTTCTCCTCCCCTCCCTCATCCTCTTCCACCACCATCACAAGAAATTTTTCTTCATTCTTAACTAAAACCCATCTCCCAGAACACGCATCCATGTTTGTGCTTCATCAACCTGTGAAGCAAGTTGCTGCAACTCCTAAACAGTTAATCAAGCCCCAACACTAAAAATTCCAAATTAAATATTTCCAAGAGAGAAAAGGGCAATCCATATTACATTATCAGCTGAAGGTATGCAGTGTACAAAATATTTAATGCCATGTAACAAAAGATACAATATATTCCATAAACGGGAATTGTACCTCGAACATCAACCTTCGTGGTTCATTAAAAAAAAAAAAATCAATCTTTACTAGTGATAAACAAGTTTTACAACAAAAAAAAGAAGAAACAGTCATCGGCCTCAGCTTCTCAGCTTGGCTCTTGTTAACACCTAAAAATACGGCCCAATTAAATGGTCCAAGGATGGAAACCCCAATTAGAGAATTCGAATAATAAGCCTGAGTAAGACCATGTGGAAAGGGCCCAATACAGAGTTGTGTAACGAAGGCCCATCATCGCCCAGAGTCCTCAAGACATCCAAGCCCTGAGCGAACACAACACATCATTGATATTCAGGGCGACAATGCTATCATCGCCCAAACCTGTGAAACACCCAGGACCAGGGAGAATGGCTATTCAAAGCAACGATTAATTAAGGCAGTTAATGAGCAATCTTATCACGTCCCATGATCCAAGAATCTCAGGTGCCAACAGTTAAACAATGGAGGTAATGGAAGCAGTTAAAGCGACAGTTCCTTGACAAGTTAGCCATGATAGAAAACGTAGGTAGTAGCAAAAAGACAAGCAGTTTCAGACAGTTCCACCACAATAACTGTCCAAGGAGTATAAAAAAGAAAAGAATGCATAGAAGAAAAGACCCCCGAATCAAACACTCTCGAACTTTACTTTCATCGCATCTTACTTTCCTTATTCTGTGTGTTTGCGCCCTTTGGAGGCATTTCGTTTCTCACTCATTGTATAATCTTCATAAATAAAAGCACCATTTTTTGGGATTTTGTCTCAAGAGGTTTGTTCCTTACACAATCGTTTGAACCTTCTCTTAATTGTTAGCGATGCCCGACTCAACCGCGCGAAACAACTCTGAAGAGATCCAGATCTAAGATTAGTCGCAAACACACCGTGAATCATCTATGTCGCCATTACTACTGGTACAAATTAAAGCTTTGACAGAGAGAAATTAGAGGACCTAGAGAGAGTAATTGCAAAGAATGCAAAGTGGGGAGAGAGTATAATTGGAAGAGAGATTGGGGAAATCACCGATGATTTTGGAGTGTAATGTAGAGAACCCGTTCTTGTTTGTATCGAAATGTGAAGTAAAAGAAGCAAGTAGCTGCAAGTTTCAGTGGTTGAGGGCAAGATTGGAGGGAACAAGTATACAACAGAAAAGAAAGCATAGAAGAAAAAGACCCCAAATCACACCATTCTCGAACAACGACTATGTAATTTTCATTATCTTTACTTTCATCGTATCTTACTTTCCTTATTCTGTGTGCTTGCGTCATTTGGAGGCATTTCGTTTCTTACTCATTGTATAATCTTCATAAATAAAAGCACCTATTTTTGGAATTTTGTCTCAAGAGGTTTGTTCCTTACACAATCGTCTGAACCTTCTCTTAATTGTTAGCGATGCCCGACTCAACCGCACGAAACAACTCTGAAGAGATCCAGATCTAAGATTAGTCGCAAACACACCGTGAATCATCTGTGTCACCATTACTACTGGTACAAATTAAAGCTTTGACAGAGAGAAATTAGAGGACCTAGAGAGAGTAATTGCAAAGAATGCAAAGTGGGGAGAGAGTATAAATTGGAAGAGAGATTGGGGAAATCACCGATGATTTTGGAGTGTAATGTAGAGAACCCGTTCTTGTTTGTATCGAAATGTGAAGTAAAAGAAGCAAGTAGCTGCAAGTTTCAGAGGTTGAGGGCAAGATTGGAGGGAACATAAAAATATCCTACACTGCACCCTTTGTTACGATTGAGGAAGAAGAAAATATTTGTGGACACGTTGACTTGGTTGCCAGAAGTAGTAACATTTAGAGGGAACCCCCCATTGACATTGTCACCAGCTTGAGTCCTTAATGGATTGCTCCCAGTTTGGAACTGTGAGATTGAAAAGAAATTAGGCAAAATATGAAATTGCAATAATGAAACATTACTTGGGGAATTTAGGGTCCCTGCTTTGAGGGTGGAGGAGGCTGAGGGAGGGGGAGGAGAAGAAGAAGATGAGAGAGAAACTTACATCCATCAATGGATCCCTCTCATTAGCCCATGTTAGATTGTTTACATAGAGCTCCAATGTATTATAATTTTTTCTTGGACTCGTGCTCGCACAACACCAACCAGATATACCTCAAATACTTGCTTCATTGATACACTTCCTCTATCTCAATTAAAACAATCAATTTATGCTCTCAAGCAGGAAGGCCTATCCGTTTCATTATATTTCACACAACTTAAATCTTTATGGGATGAACTCAGTTCCATTGTCTTTGTCACTCCATGTCTATGTGGCAATGCTAAAAATATTGTTTATCAACAAAATGAAGATCGTGCCATGGAGTTTCTTCGGGGACTCCATGATCGTTTCTCAGTTACTCGCAGGGGCGGATGTAGAACATAAAAATTAGGGGGCCACGATCGAACTTATAAAGTTGGGAGAAATTCTACACTCGAAAATTTACGTCAAAAAAAATTATACTCCATATAATTTTGCATCCGAAAATTTACATGAGATATGACTTTTTCGGATGTAAAATCTCGAAAATTTTTCGAGTTAGATTTTTTTTTAAGACTCACGTTTAACGTATTTTTAACTATTTTTTGTATCTATTTGGACTATTCGATATACCTACAATGTAGTTCTTGAAATGAGCTTTGAGATGACATAAGCAATTTGTAGATTCGATTAGCGTACAATCGTCAGAGAATTTTTAAAATTAACATATTATCGAAATTCAAATTTATTGTGATTTTGCCCCTGTTTAATGAAAATTAAATTAAGTATATCTATAGTTTGGTACGTCAAGAAGAAAAACAACAAGAGATTCATATTCGAACAATTTCTACCGTTGATTCGACAACACTTTAGGCATCTAAACCACCATTTCATCCTTCTAAAAAGTACCAACATCCTTTTGTGAACATTGTAACAAGTGTGGTCATACCCTTGGTACATGCTACCAGATCCATGGCTTCGCAAATAAGCCGATCAAAAAATTAGACATCGCCCTCTCCTTTCGCTACTTTTGCTAGTCAGTTGACACCTTAACAATACATCAGACTTCTTGCACTTCTAGCCAAAGAGTAATTTGGTGTTTCACCAATCCATTTGGCAAGTACAACTCTTACTTATCCATCCTCTAGTTGGATTATTGATTCAGGTGTTCTAATCATATATGCACATCTCTTTCATTTTCTTCTTCATATTTGACAATTTATACAAGTGTATCAGTTCAATTGCCTGATTGTTCTCAAGCGTATGTGACACACATAGGCATTGTTCATTAGCACTTACTCTCATGAATGTATTTCACATCTCGTCGTTTAAATTCAATTTACTATCTATCTCACAATTAACAAAGTCTTTAACAAATTTTGATTTTTTCATTCTCTGAATGTTAATTTTAGGGATCGAACGACGAAGAAGAACATAGGTTGGGGTAGTGATTGAAATGGTTCTTTTTTTTTATTATTATTATTTTTATCTAGATGCATATTTAAATTTTAATACTTCACTTTCTTTCGAGCATTGTAATAAATTTGACCTATGGCTTCTCGCATTGGTCATCCTTTTAGGTCTCATATTGAATTCATAGCTAAAAATTCTCCAATTATTGTTGCAAATAAAGATTTTATTTGTGATGTATGTTTGCGCTAAACATCGCATCTTTCTTCTTCTCAAAGCATTTATTCTTCTCATTGTTTTGAATTAATTCATTTGACATTTGGGGTTCTTTCTTATTCCTTCTAAAAATGGATCACATTTCTTTTTAACTATTGTTGATAATTATTCAAGGTGTACTTGGATTTATTTGACGAAACATAAATTTGAAACTTTCAACATGTTAATTCATTTTTTTAAAATTTAATCAATTGTCAATTCAACACAAGAAATTTTTTTTACTCATATCAACTTGGTAATGGGGACATTTTTCTTCATCAACTCTAAACCATTCGTTCAGACAATGGTTCCGAATTTCTTTCTAAACGTTTCATAAAAATAGAATTATTCACCAACATAGTGTGCTGCGACCTCCCAACAAAATGGCATTGTAGAATGTAAACATCGGCATCTACTTGATGTTACTAAAGCTATACGATTTCAAGCAAACTTGCCTCTTTCTTTTTGGGGTGAATGTATTATCGCTGCTGCATTTCTTATTAACAAACTTTCCACGAATTCGTCGCCCCCCTGGGTCATCTCAAGGATTATATTTGTAATCATACTTCACTAGCAAAATATTTTTCTTTATCCCATCTAAGTCATTCTCATCGTGTTTTCCTAATTAATATCATTAAAAATCAAGAATCAACATCTTATTCTCGAGCCATGAAATCTAACGAATGGCATAATGCTATGGCCAAAGAAATTCATGCCTTGAATCAAAACACACTTGGTCTTTATGCTCGCTTCCCAAAGGAAAATCAATAATTGATTATGAATGGGTTTTGAGAGTTGAATACCAATTAAAAGAAGCCCATGATGGCTTGGCCCGAATGTGCTTCAAAATTGACCACTTTAGCCTTTTAAATTGTTGGTTAGGGCTTGTATTTAACAGTAGTTGTAAATTTAATGCTAATTTTGTTTAATTTAACCTAATACTACTCAATTTTTCTCTTTAGTTGTGTTAAATTTCAAAGTCTATTCATTCAAAGCAAGTCACATACACTCGACTCTAAATAGAACAACGAATAAACATTCTATGGTTATTCACATATTCCGTACACGCGACTGACTGAACAAAACTATTGGAGCTAAAATCGCAGCATCCTACGAACCATACAATAAAATTTTATTGATTTTTCATTTAAGCAAAAATTGATTGAATGCAGCGCAGTGCAGCACAGCACAGCAGAGAGATGGAAAACCATTTGAAAAATTTTCCATACCCATTGAGTTGTCTTGTATAGTTCAGCATACATCTAACCAAATCTATTAAAGAGAAGCTACAGTACTTACAGCATCCCAGCTTCCACCTAGTAAAACAAAACACTATCCTTCATTTCATCATTAGTACCTTTTGTGTCTGCGTTAGATGAAGGTCAGCTTAAAAGAAATTACTGCAAATGACAGCGCCTAAGGGTACCATCAGTAGAGTACTTAATAGGATTGGTGAGGCCATATGAAAAAATCAGCTGGCATTGGAGCTACCATGGTCGGGGCAGCAGCGGAGACACCTGCATTGGTGGGATGGAGGTGGTGGAAAAAGTTGACATCAAATGGTATTCCATATGGAATGGTGGATACAGGCTGCTGAAGGGGCGCAAAGTTGATGCTGTTGCTGCTCGACTGTATTTGCAGGTTAGCGTCAGTAGAAGGTTTCCCTTTGGCTTCGAGTGAGAGTTTCAAGCGCTTGGCTGTCCCACCAACAGGAAGGGAACTCTTGGCAATAGCTTCCACATCGTAACGACTCATCTCGAAATTGGTAACTGCGTTCGCTCCCCTAAACTTTATTGCAGCTATATCATATGCCTCTGCTGCTTCCTCCTCAGTAGCTGTCATTAAAATGAAAATAAAATTGGAAATTATGGACTAGCACGAAGGCTACTCTTCCAAAGAGCAAAGAATAAGGTAATTTGAACTAAAGGAAGTGATGTATACCAAATGTTCCAAGGTAGAGATCTTTATTCCCTGCAACACGACCAATTCTTGCTTGCCATCGACCTTGCTGATGATGCCTGCATATTAAGCTATTAACACATGAGGACAATTGAACCTTTGGTAGTTCTTGCAAAAACCTACAAGACGGGCCTTGTAAGATCTATAATGAAGAAAATACAAAATACAGTTTTTCTCTGAGTTCCAGACCTTGTAACGCCCCTATAAATTGATGCTCCCCTTGAGAAACCGCTACTCTTCCTGAATATATATCATCGAAATATAGTTCAGTTCAATGAGAAAGAGACGTGTAATGGAGAAGCAAAATAAGTTCAGCTACTCCATTATATTTCAGGTTGTTGGTCCGCAAAATAAACAAAGGACAGAGTATGCAAACCTTCTTAGCGAGGCAATGAACTCTTGTTTAGTTACGTGCTTCATCTCCTCCAACTCTTTGGTGTAATTGGTGATCTGAAAGGAGAAATCTCCGGTTAAACTAAAGCTCATGTTTTTGCCTAGAAAATGCAAATAGACAAATTACAACTTATATGTTTGGTAATGTGAACTAGAAGATTAGATAGATAGTATTGAAGAAAAAAGAAGCTACAATCTTATCCACTGAACTGCCCTGTCAAGTCCTGTCACTGCATGCCAATTGCCGAATATACCCAAATTCATTAGCATAAAGAGTAAAGTTATTTACCGGGAAATTGGTGGTGGCGGTGACACCCCAGTATTTCAGAGCTGCTAAATCATAAGCTCTTGCTGCCTTATCTTCCTTGTCATATCCACCTATATATCCAGTAGATTCCATCAAAATTATTGACATCACAATAAACGAAAAGGCAAAGGAGTAGAGATGCTAACTC
Source organism: Fraxinus floribunda (assembly GCA_903798395.1). Taxonomy (NCBI): domain Eukaryota; kingdom Viridiplantae; phylum Streptophyta; class Magnoliopsida; order Lamiales; family Oleaceae; genus Fraxinus; species Fraxinus floribunda. The sequence goes on from CAIGRS010016944.1 coordinate 13,965, forward strand.
AGTAATTACTTACCCAAGTACACTGCAGAATATAGTTTCATTTTTGAACAACAGCCAAGAAATACAATCCAAAATGTCATGCAAAAGAAGCACACGCGTTAGTATACAAACAAGTACTATCCATACTCGAAAACAGAACCGGCAGAAAAAATCAAAATACAAGATTGATTGAATGAAAGTATATGCAAGATTTCTTTGTTCGACAACAACCATGACATAAGATCAAGATGGAACCTGAATCTATTTGGGCTGACCAAAATAACGATCATGAGTTGATACTATAACCTACGTGTTCACAATTTTTTGACTAATTCCTTTCAACTGGTTCATTCAGCGAGTAGTCACAATCCAAACGACCAAATGGCTTACATTGCTATAGCAAGGATTTAATCATTTTAATTTTCTGGTTCTCAAAACATGAATTTACACAAACATCAGTGTCTATGACTGTCATTTATTGCAGTCCAGAAATCCAGACATTTAAAGAAACAAATTCGAAAAATCCCATACATTATCAGTGAACTCATATTATGCCGTATAATATACGTATAATGTACCAATACATGCAAAGCTATGAACTTTTCCCAATTCATTGAGCAAAATTAGCAGGCACAATTATCAATTTACTGTTAAGATTTGGATTTCATCTTAAAATGTCAATCTTATTAAAAGAAGTAACACAAACCTTGATAAATTGATCTATGTTTTATCTTTATTAGATGTGGTATTTATGGTGGTTCGTTTGATCAAAGTAATCTTGAAATCTCTATACTTATTTTTTGAGTTTTAATAGAATCAAATTGCTCATTGGAGCTCAATACCATGTTAAAGATTTGATGTTCCATCTTAAAATATCAAACTTATTAAGAGGAGTAGTTCAAACTCTTATAAGTTGATTTATGTTTTTCATCTTTATTCGAGGTGAGATTTTATCTATTAAAATGACTTAGGGTTTTTTTTACGCAACTTGTTTGAAATCAATTTTTTTCAAGCTCATTCTCAATCAGAGATTCTCCCAATAAAGTAATTCTACACGTGATCCGTATTTTTTTTTTTCCTAATGACTATCTGTACCAAACGAACATATTTTTTTCTAAAATATTTACATAAACAGATCATGAATATTATAATAACACTAGGCTAGTGAATCAAGGAAGGGATAAACAAAAGATTAGGTAGGCTCTTTTTTGGGTAAATGTTTAGCCCTGAAGCATGTTGAAAATGCAATGCAATTATTATAAAAATAAGAAAGGGTGTGAACCCACAAAATAAGGTGAGAAAGTGATGTCTTGGTCAAACCCATTAAGTCCTATGTGCAGTAAAGAAAAACGCCAAAAAGCAGACTGATTACAAATTCAGAATTTTCAGGCCCTAGCATTCAGACTAGCTCAGGTATATAATATAATATATCCCCCAAGAAATTTATTAACTTTAGGACAGGTTTATGAACCAGGGAATAAAACCCCAAAGAATAATCAAAATAACTGTAAAGAAAACACCCCCGCCACTACTCCACCCACTCCCCCCGCCCAACACCTAAACTAGAACAAAATGGCGGCCCATTTGATCAAGATTGAACGAAATTTTAGCAGGAAATATAAAGTACAATCAATCCATCAATCATCATAAAAAGTCTGATTGAAGCCGAGAAAAAGCTGTGTCCTTTGCCACCTGAGTGCTCGTCAGAATTTAGAAAATTTAGAATTAGTACCTTGACGCCCTTTTCTTGCTTGGCCCTCTCTTCTACAGCTGTTATCCCATAGATGCGCTTCATATCTTCCTGTCCATCTATGTCTGTGTCTCAGTTGAAAAATAATGATCAGTAAAATATGTTTCTTCAATATATATATATATATATTAAAAAAAATGATACCTTGTGACGCCTCTGTAAATGGAAGTTCTCTGACCAAAAGTATCAGTAACTCTATTGCAATTCCTCTCCGAGTCAACATAAACAATGGCTTTATTCTTATTATTATTATCAGAGCATTGTGCATTGTTATTAACGGATAAGGCATTGGTGTAAGTAGTAGCAGCAGCAGTAATGGGGCACTGAGAGTAAGCCACCAACTCGCTCCCTGACTCAACTGGAGACTGAGTATGAACCGCGAAAGCCGAGTCATCAACCTCCGAGCCAGAGTTCGTAGAAAAGGCTTGAAACCCAGTAATAGTCTTGAGATCTTGCTGTTCATTATTACTGAAGTAGGCATCGCCGCCACCTGTCTGGTGGTGGTCGTAGACGTTAGTCAGGGACGAATCTTGAGTCTCCGTCAAGTCGCCGCCCAAAAAATCCTCAAGTTTAGGCTCTGGCTGCATGTTTTGGTACATATATGGGTCCATGTAGCTGGTGAAATTGAAGGAATTGTTTTCTTTCGCTTGATGGTTTTCAGTTTCTGAGTATATGACTTGAGATTTCTGGTTATACCACCCTAAACCAAAAAAACAAGGGTCACTATGATGAAGGTTAAATGACTGGGCTACCAATGAAATAAATAAGAGAAGCTTAGCATTGAATGCAATATGCCAAAAATTAATTGAATAATAGTTGAGTCCAGTAAAAGATGAACTGGTGGGATGAGTAAGAAGAAAAAATTGAAGCAACGGAAATGCCAGAAACAAGTTTGGAATTTTTGTCCTTTTCCCACCTTTTCAAACTCGGTCACCAAACAGAAAAAGTGGAGTTTTAGTCAAGATTTTAATTCGATTTTCAAATATTGGATAATACAGATAGATAGAGTTGTATGTATGGGTGTATATTCAATTACCATTGAAGTTATCGGCGGAAGAGTAGAGGTGGTGAGAGCCGGCGGCGGAAGAGGTTTCAAATGGTGCAAGTTCCATAGAAGCCTGCGAGCAAGAGTTGAGCATTTCCAATGAAGACAGCGAAAATGAAAGCCAATTGTTTTCTGGTGCCATTTTTTTCTTTTTTTTTTTTGTCTGTCCTCTTCAAACACTGGATTTATATGTCAGATTTCTTCAAAAATCTTTATCAGAGATACCCCTAAAAAACCAAACAAAAATATATCAATGAACAATAATTTTTTTCTCCATAAAACTAGAACTGCAAAATCAAACCGTAATTATTTTTTACCTCATTATCAAGAATCCATTAAATGGATGAATGTGATTCCATATCAGTTTAGGCTTAAAAAAAAAAAGGGTAAACGTAAACTGAAGTTTTATGATGGAAAAAGTAGAAGAGAAGCACATGCAAAGTAGAAGCAGGAGGAAAAATACTCAAGAACAGCTAGCAGTAGACGCAAATAAAAGCGAAAAGAGACTTGGTGTTGATATTAAAAATGAAGTTTGGAGAGAAAATGTAAGACACAGTAGAGAAAGGAAGTACATATATAGAGAGGAAAAGAAAGATTAATAGTGGGAACAGGTGGAGGCATGTAATGGGAGTACGAGGCGGTTTCATCTGCCATTCGGCGTAAAACTAGAGGG
>CAIGRS010016964.1:0-17865 GCA_903798395.1 Fraxinus floribunda
TATGTGATAGTGTGATCCTTGTTACATTGGCAAATAAAATTATAATATATTTATGTACTGGATAATGTGACACTAAAATTATTGCTACAGGGATCGGTACGAAATACTGGTGGGGCTGTGTTTATGACGTGAATCCCGATGCATGTTGATTTGTGTTGTGCGGCGTGCGCTTTGATTTGATAGTGGTGGACCGCCAACAATTATAGTTTTTTCTTTATATTATCTATTACTCTTAATTCATTTAACTAAAATACGGATAAATTTGCATTTTTGATAAGTTTTAACTCGTGCGATTATGATAATTAGAACCAATCATTGAAGACAAACACCATATGAAACCTATAAGTTGGAGACCACGTTACTAGGGGGAGAGAGAGTCGTTGAAGATTGACTTTCTAAAAAGACTATATAGAATAGAGATAAATATTACAGTTTTTCCTTTTTGGTAATTGATATTCATGTCATAAAATGTTATAACCCTGCTAAACAAGGCAACGTACATAAAAGGAGTCCAAGGGTAGTCATATTGCCATCAAAATAAAATTTGCTTACACCTCATTTTCACATGTTATTTACTTTTTAAGCCCTTGTTCGATACTCGTTATTTTCAAAATATATATTTCTCTTTCTTATTTTCAATCATATATTTTTTAATAAAATAATATTATACGCAAACCCTAACATTTTCCTTATTTTTTAACCACACATTCTCCAATAAAATATTATTTTAAAATGCATTTTTGACAAAAAAAAAAAAAAAAATGAGGCTCAAATAGACACTAAATAGAAATATAAATAATTATTTAATTATCTTTTAAATTATTGTGTACAATCCAAGCCTGGGGAGGGGGGTCCTGGGGGGACCCGGACCCCCCACCCCCAAATTTAAAAAAAAAATTATTTTTTAAATTTTTGTTTTTTTTTATTCTCAGCATTTGAAAAAGTCTTTCATAAATTTCATAATGTGTATTTTTCTTGGAGTACTGAGATTTCAGATTCTCTAAGTATTAGAGTGTCTGTGCGAGAGACCTTTTTATTGTAGGGAAAATCAATACTTTAAACTCATTTACAGATATTAACTGAACGAGAATGCTACAATTTTGGATTCTTCAGTTATAAAAATTAAAATGCATATATGCATAAGTCTTAACTTCTAATATTGAAGTTTGAACCAATAGGCTCAAATAGACACTAAATAGAAATATAAAATAGAAAATGCTATTTATTTTTATAGAAATGATAGAAAAAATGAATATTATTTTCCTTTTTTTGGCTTGGACTCTCAACACAACATACATACATACATATAATTTATTTATTTTTTAAACTCACCCTCAACTATGTGAAGTGAATTCCATCTATGTAATTTTAGAAAAATGTTGTTAGAAAATGTAAGTGTGTGTTAGGTGAAGAGAGAGAGGTAGAGGCGTATCATTTATTTGTTTTTAGTGTACCAGGACTATATTTGTAAATAACTGTAGTATATTTATCAAAAGTAGTTTTTCATGGTAATAATATTTATCAAAAGTAGTTTTCACGGTAATTATATAATCTTTTTTATTAGTTATACCACATTTTAATTGTACCTAAGGCCCTCAAAACTTGCTCATAATAACACTTATGTTCCTTACGTTGTTTCGACTCATTTTCATCTTCAATCTTCCATTATTTAGCACTCATATATGATAATGGTTTCCTTTTTTTTTTTTTACCATTAGGAGGATGTAAAACACTTATAGTATGCTCGAGCCCTATTTTCCGTGAATAATACATTTTGAAATAGTAGATTAATGAAAAATATGTAATTAAAAAAAATAAGATTTTGTTACTTTTCTAGGGCCACGTGAGCTCTGGACAAACAAGGAGCACCACATGCTCCCTCTTGAGTGACGGGCAGTAGAATCCTAAAAAATAAAGACGAGTTTTGAATTTACGTATAATATTATTTTATTGAAAATGTATGATTTAAAAAAAAAAAGAGGAAAAAATGTATTTTAGAAAATATGGGAATTAAACAAGGACTTATTATCTAATCATATATTTTAGAATACAACAAATGCAAAAGTACGATAAAAAAAAAATTATTCATTTTAAAGTACACTATTTTATTTTATTTTTTTATATAAACCACAATCAAATACGATATTTGCTAATTAGTATAAGGTTAAAGATAAAAATTCTACATATATATAAAAAAAAAGGCTAAATATATTCACGTTGCAATTATTAATAACTAAACTATATTTTAATTACGCAAGAGGTTCATAACAATTACACATTCTCACATTTATGTCTCGAACTTTTTTCATTGTATTCTTATTCTCAAATTAAGTTTTTCTTAAAAAAAAAAAAAAAAGGATTCACATTTATTTCTTTTTGATATTTGCTTTGTTTGAGATATTCTTTTTTACCATTAGGAGGATGTAAAACACTTATAGCATGCTCGAGCCCTATTTTCCGTGAATAATACATTTTGAAATAGTAGATTAATGAAAAATATGTAATTAAAAAAAATAAGATTTTGTTATTTTTCTAAGGCCACGTGAGCTCTGGACAAACAAGGAGCACCACATGCTCCCTCTTGAGTGACGGGCAGTAGAATCCTAAAAAATAAAGAAGAGTTTTGAATTTACGTATAATATTATTTTATTGAAAATGTATGATTTAAAAAAAAAAAAAAGGAAAAAATGTATTTTAGAAAATATGGGAATTAAACAAGGACGTATTATCTAATCATATATTTTAGAATACAACAAATGCAAAAGTACGATTAAAAAAAAATTATTCATTTTAAAGCACACTATTTTATTTTATTTTTTTATATAAACCACAATCAAATACGATATTTGCTAATTAGTATAAGGTTAAAGATAAAAATTCTACATATATATATAAAAAAAAGGCTAAATATATTCACGTTGCAATTATTAATAACTAAACTATATTTTAATTACACAAGATGTTCATAACAATTACACATTCTCACATTTATGTCTCGAACTTTTTTCATTGTATTCTTATTCTCAAATTAAGTTTTTCTCAAAAAAATAAAAAATAAAATAAATAAAAAAATCTTTAAAATAAAGTAAAAAAACTCATTTGTCCATCGTATTTTTTAATAAGCAAAATAAATAATACTGCAAAAACACAATTAAATGGAATTCTCTCAATTCTCTACAGTCTGAAAAATTCAGCCAAAACAATAATCTAATAAAAGGTCAAAGGCTTTTCAGTAGTAGTGAGGCCATTTATGCTCACAGCCAATAGAAAAGCTTCTCGTACATAACAGAATAACCAGCAAATAAAGCAATTAATAATATTTAAAAAATAAATCAGGTGATGATGGGTCTTGTGAATAACTTGGGCCTGTTCTCCAATACTTGTAAAAGTTATTGGACCGTTGTCAAAAGTCCAGTTTCCAACATCTCAAGCCCATTTCTCTAAACCTTCAATCATTCTACATTCATTGTTTATTTTATTTTATTTTAAGTTAATATTTTCTTTTTCTAAAACGAGAAATGGACTACAAGATTACAAATTCGCCCCAAAATAAAGAAAATTCTGCACTATTCATCAAGGGGAATTTTTTTTCTGATTTATGAAAAGATTAAAAGAAAACCGCTCCTTCAATTTCCTACTAATAATCAGTTAATTTTCCATTTTTTAAAGAGGAGCACATTGGTATCCAACCTTGCACAATGAGTCTCTCGTATTCAATTTGGACTTTTAAAACTCTTAACTATTGTACGGTAGATATTTTTCAAGTGACACGTGATTTATTTTTATAAATGTTGTTAAAAAATAGGAAAAATTATGAGTTAAATACAATGTGGGTTGAAAATAATTTTCAAAATTCATTTCCAAACAAGCCCTTAAACTTTAAAGACTTTTTTAATTGAATAACTTATATAGAATTTAATGAATTTTTAGACTTTTGTAGACCCTTACGCAATCAAGTATTTCATATCTATATACCATCATTTAAAGACTTTCATACAGTTAATTTGACATAGTAGATACTTTCATTTTAGGGAAAAAAAAATCTTGTATTAAAATTGTTTATATAACTCGTTGCGTGTCTTTTTTTGTATTATTTATTTATGCACTATAACGTAATAATATTCTGAATCACTACTTGCATGACAAAGTGAGCAAAGTAAAAATATGTTTTGGATCCAAAACACAAAGTAACAAAAGCACTTTATCACACTTCTACTGTTTTAAAAAAATATATGGTGAGCAAATAAGTAAAATCACGTCTTTCCAATGGACTTTTGAACATAAACTATTATTAAAAATGAAATGTGATAATTAACAAAAGATTGAGGATAAGAATGCATTAAAAACAAATAATGTTATAAAAGCTATAATAAATATATGTTGAAGTCCTTAAGTGCAATTAAATGTAGTGGGAATACAATTGCCCTTAAAATTTTCAAAGGGTAATTTAGTAAGTTCAAACCATTTATAGTATCATATTTATGATTTTTTTTTTCTTTAATGCAAAGATAACAAGAAATTAACAGAGTATGTTTTATTAAAATACTGAAAATATGTAAATTGTAAATACATTAAGGGTGTTTTTGAGCCACATTATTTTGAAAGAATGTATTCTGAAATAGTAAATTGATGAAGAATGTGTTGTTGAAAAAAGAAAGAAAAGTTATTAATGCGATAAAAATATTATTTTATTAAAGAATGTGTAGTTGAAAATAAGTAGAAGAATGAGAATGAAAATTTTAATGTGTACCAAACAAGAGCTAAGATATTCTTTTCTAGACTTGGCTTAGCATTCAACACATAATTTGGAGGGTTGGGGTTGGGGTTGGTGTTGGGGTGGAGTGACCCCATCTATTAAAAGTAATGTTATTCAACATAACTGGTGTCAAGCGCCAATCTATATGACATTACATATTATTAAATGATAGATTCACTTAAATACAGTGTCACATAATTCATTTAATTGAACCTATCAAATATGATCATCTCGATTGATGTTCTAACACCACTAGTATTAGATAATATTATTCATCTAGTATTGAGCTCAAAATAGAGATGACAAAAAAATCTGCCCCGCCCTGAATGGGGTGAAAAAAACCCGCCCTGACGGATTGGCGAGGTTGGACGGAACGGGACGGGACGGGACGGGGCGGGACGAGGGTGCCCCGCCCCGCCTAGTTAAATATTAAAAAAAAAAAAATTAAAAAAAATTGAACATTATTTGTTTAATTTGGACATTGTTTGTTTTCATTACTTAGTTTGGATATTGATGTAGTCATTTTAAGTATTGCTTGCTTTGGATTATAAAATTTGAATTTGTATTTAATTGAAAATGGTTAAAAAAAAAAAAAAAAACTAAATGAGGCATGAAACGGGGCGGGACGGCGTGGGGTACCCCGCCCTGAACCCGCCCCATTGCCATCACTAGGCCTCAAAGTGTGTCAATACAAATGCAAGATGCATGACAAGAAGAAAAAAATGCTGACTGTTAAAATTCATTTACATTGCCTGAACTACAAATTTGTTTGGCTACACATTGAAAATAGGACATTTTCATCCTCTAATGAAACCTAAAACAGGATCACAAATAATATATTATCCCCTCAAGGACACACTTGGAACCTATATAACTCTTAACCATGATCCTAATTTCCAGTGGTTGACCATGAAGGTAAAACTCTTCCATCATTGCGACCTACGTTAAAGAGGTTGTCATCGAAATCAACATCCTCACATAAATCATTATAATAAGGTTCTGTATGGTTGACTCTTTCTGAATCCTTGTTCTGCTTTTTCACAAACCTTTTCTTGGAGCGAGTATTGCTCTCAGTGAAGTCATTGTCAACTTCTGAATTCCCATTCGGGACATCAGTCGACTGTCTTCTCTTCTTTGAATCCGTACTATCATTACTGCTGCTGCTATTTCTGTCTTTGCGGTATTCCCTTATGGTAGCTTCAATGGTTTCCAACACTCGATCTCCATATTTGGTTATTCTTCCCCTGAACCATCGTGTCAATTAGCATCAGTAAGATCGTTAAAGTTTAAGTTTTTACAAATTTCTATGACTTACTTGCCAATGCCGCTAATATCTTGAAGTTCACCTATAGTTCTGGGTATTTTGTTGCTGATCTGCTGTAATTGAGCATTTCTAGAAGAGGAAAGAGAAAAATAGCAAGAGAGTATATTAGAATATGCAATTATGCTTTTAAACATAATTCCCAAATTGGATGAGCCCTTAAGCCGGAATATAATCACAATGTTTCGTTAAGCCAAAAAAGATTAAAAGTGCAAGTACTTAAAAGTAACTTTGTAAGCTCAGCCAAAAATTTAGCACAAAAATTAAAATTATCTTTTGGTTAAAAAACTTGCTTTTCTAAATAGAAGTAAAAAGGAACAGAGAAGAAGATAAGAATATAAACAAACCCGAAAATGTGGTGTGCACATGTGCCATCTCCAGCCTCCTTGATAAGAACATTTCTAAGCATACGCAGTGAAGAAAACAGTTTTGCCGATAATTTCTGTTACAGCGCAAGAAAAAAAAACATTTTGTAAAAATTATATGAATTATACTATTAGGCTATTAAATGAAAATTTAGGAAAGAAAATATATGTACCAAATCAATTTCTGACTGAAGCCCCGTAGAAGTACCCATCTGCAGGGGAATTTGCTTTCCTGACGTCAGTGAGCCTTTAGCTGGAGTGGCTTCTGATCGACCTGCTTTAACGGTTTTGAAGGAAGATGGAAATCTGCAAGAAATATTAAAATACCAGACCAAAATGGAATCTCTCATCAAAATGTATCATTCAACAGAGAATTTGAATGGTCTAACCACATTTTATACCATAAATGCTACTTGTATCTATGGCAATAAAAATGACTTTGCCTTCTAAGTTCTAATATTAGAAATATTTGTCAGAAAATTAGCGTAGCTTCATGACAATAAAGCACGACCAAGAGAAACCGGAAATTTATAAAAGAAAGGTCAAAATGCAGATTTCGAAAGGTATCAAAATTATTTAGTCCAAAATTCAGCTATTAGACGTGGAAGAAACTCAGAAGCAAATTCAGTGACTAGGAGAAGAATTTAGCATGGACAAATTGCTTTGAGATTGACAAAGTGTGGGTGGATCGCTGATATTTACTCCAAAACAAAAACAAAAAGGTTGGTAAGAATTGATTGGTACAACACCTAGTTTGATTCAATCATACTAATTTAAAGCAGTGACTAGTAAATAAAAGGTTGACCTATACATGCCTAGAAGTGTGGAATTTTTGATAGCCATCTCGAACTGTATGAATATGTTCGCTTAATGCCCATGAATATCCGACAGAAACTGCTTTGAGACATTGATGATTCTAAATTGTGTAACAAGCGCATGACTTAGTAACAGAGTATTATCTTTCAATTATAATTGCTTCAAGATAATAGTCTAAGAGTTACATCAACTTTCATATAAATTAGAAGGAAAAAAGGAGCATCATTAATCATAAGAAATTGAACCTTAATTTAATTGTCTGGCCACCAGCAAAAAGATTGTGCGCCTTGGGTTCATTGACCTGAAGGTAAGAGGTCATCATGACATTCACGAGAGAAGAAGAAATTTTACTCTAGTTTCAAGAGTTCTCAATGATATATACTTCCCGATGAAGATAAATTCAAGATATAGCATGTTATACCTTTAAAACAGATGACACTGATCCATAAATATCACTTTTTTTCACCTCTTCCACAAGAATATCCTCAGTGACGAGGTAACGTAGCACACGGGATGCTTCACCCTTGGCCAAATGTTTTCCAGCTCCATGCATGCTCAAGGTATTGTGTCTGTGTTTCTTAACCTATGTTTTTGTATTGGAATGGCGTAAAAGTTACTTGTTGAAAACATGATAAGAGAACACTTAATCATTAGGACGTACAGATTGGCTTAAAGAACCCTTGTAGACTTCCAAGATATGTGACGATGAAAACTGTTGTCCAGTCGTCCTCACCAATTCAACCTGTGCATCACACAGTACAACCTTTTGTGAACTTGTACAAATACCATATTGACATTTTACATCAAATAAGAGATAGAATACCAGAAACAGATGTATGATAGAATATAGGAAAATCAAGAAGGAAAAATAGGACAAAATAAAGACATGGAATAAAGGGAACCAGTTGCTTTGCAGACTCAGTGACATTTTTTTCAATACAGCTTTGTATCTTGGAGCAATTATCACATGTGCTCTGGCAGTTTAGCGAATCGAACTTTTCTCCAAAATGAAGAAGCTGTAGGAGACGTCGACAATCGACATCGTTTTCACAGTAGCTGACCTGCAAAAAGATTGTTGAACAATATTAACAAATGAGTGACTAACATAACAGTAAAATGAGTTCTATCAGCACCATTAGCAGGACATTCTCAGTGTTTGTTTCCAATAAACTCCCTGAAGCTGACGTGTTTGCACGATAGCGTCCAGATGCAAAGGGAGTTTGCTCGACTACACCTTGACTAATCATATGTTTCACCCGAATCTGCAGAGAACCAGAAAGGAATATGAGTGTTCAAAGAGGAAAAGTGTTTCCATATAACTCAGTGGATGAATAAATCCAGATATCAATAATTCAGTGATACCAGAGCCAAAAATAAAAACTAAATAGAGTAACGAGAGTGGAGAGAAAGAGAAGATGGCATCTCATTTCAGAACTCACATAATCACTGTAACTGTAGTACAATACACAAGATGAAGGCAGACCATCTCTACCAGCACGACCACACTCCTACACAAAGAAGAAGTCAACATCTTATCAGATCAGAAATTATTCATCCCTGCTGTAATAGCCCAGAAATTTTTGAATATATTATACGATAAAATAATTTATATGCATTGTTGTGGTTGTTGCATGGTAAATCGTCACGATCCATCCAAAATCTTTCACAAGTCTCTATACGGTTAAAAATACGTGAAATCCTTCATATGATCATATAAATTCCATTTTCTCTAAAAATGAATATTTTCCTTATTTACACTTGAGTCCTCAAACTTTCAAGATGATACACTAAGTCCTTAACTTTCCTTGAAATTTCAATCTAAATCCAATTTATTTATTACCATGCAACAACCCCAACAATGCATATAAATAATTTTATCAAATAATATATTCAAAAATTCCTGGGATATTACAGCTCCTATACTAAAAGCATCATACGGCTTTAAAAAAGCAGAAGGCAAAAGAACCATGCATTGTCCGATTTTTACCTGATGGTAGCCTTCAATAGACTTTGGAAGGGAATGGTGAATGACAAACCGAACATCAGGCTTATTGATACCTAAAATATTCATGTTAGTACAAGGAGTTATAGTTCCAAAGACAGCATAGAAAAAGGAAATATACCCATGCCAAATGCAACGGTTGCACATATTATGTTGATCTCGTCCTTGCTCCACTGTTTCTGGATTGTTGCGCGCTGAGCAGATTCCATGCTACCATGGTAAAAGGCTGCTCTATGTCCGTATTCCTGACAAACACATCAATATTTAAAAGTCACAAAGAAGTTGATATTTTAAGTGTCAGGTTTGATATGAGCATGTCTTTTATCAATATGGTCAAGATTTTTTTTCTGTTAGATCATTCCAGCTATTTCTATCAACCCACCGACAAGATTTCAATGAAGATTCAAATGCAAATATCTACAAATATGACTTGAAGGAACTCAAATGCTAAAAGGGGAGATAGGGACATATTGTAGACATGAAGGCAAATGACCTATGATGCTCGGACTCTGATACGGGCATTGGATACAAGTTCGTATCTAAATGTCGAATCTTTTTATTTACTAAAATATAGGATATGAGGACATGGGTAAAAAGAATCGAAATTTCGGACACGGGTACGTCTTTCAAATTTCAATTTTTTTTTTTTATTAACCCGAGATGTCATTTTAAATAAACCAAAATCAATTGTTCACAAAGAAGAAAATAAGTAGTGAATAAGAGGTTAAAATGAATAAAATAGAATTTTGAATTTATTTTTCAATTACGGGAAGTTAATTACTAAATGTTATATAAAATATGAGACTTGATTACAATTTGGACTTAATGGAACACTAAATAGTACAATATGAAACTCATTCTCATTTTATATATAGAAAACCCTAAACTATCGATAAAGAGAAGGAAAGAAGGAAAAAAAAAGGGGAAAGAAAACCTAGTGCCGCCACCTTCCTCCACCCTCCCAGCGGCCGGCGCTAGGTTTACAGAGAACAAAAAGGGGGAAAAAAGGGGAAGGGGAAAAAAGAAGAAGAAAGTAGAAATGGCAAAGTGTCTGGTTGAAACTTGAAAGATCCAACACATATCCTATACCCATACCCATGTCTTATCGTGTCGACAGGAGTATTTCATCCATTTTGAAAAGTCCAAGCATTAGAGGGCAAATCTATAGCATAGCAGTCAGTCTTATCCCCCATGATCAAAGAAAATATTTATGGAATGTGCATCTTTTAGATGGAGTATAACGATACACCCTTTCTTTCCAGTAAAGACAACTCATATTGAGATGTCTTTACAACCAAGTTCAACGCAACCGCCGCTTTCCTTTAACCATATGTAGTAGACTATCTTGGTGTATGATTTATAGGAGATCAGTTTTGTGTAAACCTAAGTCAGAGTAAAAATGAGGTGACAATCTCAAGATTTAGTGGAAAACAATATAGAAAAATTACAAATATAGTTATGACCGCCCCATGCTGAATAAAGGAGAGGGCAGCACGGGTGTGCAGGATAGACCACCGGGTCCAATATTTTTATTTTTTGGTTGATGCCTGAAAAGAAAAGGTCCACATAGGTTGGAGAACCTGCTGGCCCAGCCAATGTTTACACCTAATTTCTGCCGTTCAAGAAGAAGCAACCGAGTTGATCACAAATTTACAGCCATTATACGAAAATTCAACTCACCGATAATGTATGACACTCGTAGGATCTTAAGGAGAGTGAAAAATATTAGAAATTTCATTTAACTGGCTACCAACATTTGAAATGTAAACTATAAGAAGTAGAAATGGCCTTTGAAATGAGGAGTGAAGAATAACTTCTGTCTTTATAATATAACTAAATAGTGTCATCTTTCAGCATCTTAAAATGACATTGTATTTTCCATTACGTTAAACAACCTTCTCCATGGCAATTTGTTTCCGAAGAAATAAAATACAGTTGCAATTAGAAAAGCAAGGAGGTCAAGATAGAGGGCTATGCTCCATAAGATTCAAGTGGTTGAGTAAAAACATATTGAATGTAATTAAATAGAATCATTATTTAAAAAAGAGGGGAAGTTTCATTTATTTTTGACTATTGATAAACACCCATAAACATCCCAAAAAACTGAAATATACTTATTATGAGTGCACATAGATACAATGTTTCAATTAAATTGATAAATAATTATTGCAATTAAAACAAGGATTATTTCAACAGGTCTTTGTTACTGCAGCATCAATGATGCATGGTGAAAGGGAAATAAACGTCCTGAAAATTCAACAGAAACGTCCAAGGAAAGAACTAAACCTGCAACTTTTCAGCAACTTTTTCACAATCCATTCTTGAAAGACAATAGATGATGCCACATTCATCAAAATGGTTGTCTTTTATAAACCTGTCAATGTCTTCCACGCACTTCTTTGTCTTGGGAACAACAGAATATCTGCAATATACGCATAGTAAGCTATTGAAATGGTCAGCAACACGCGCCTTCACTTAGCACTTACCGTAAGTTCGGACGGTTAAAACTCTGCCGAAAAACAATGCAATTTACTAATCCGAGAGCCTGCACAACATCTTCCTTGACACTAATGGTGGCAGTAGCAGTTAATGCTAGAACAGGTATAGTTGGAAATTTCTGTTTCAAGATACCAAGTCCCTGCATAGGTACCACCAAAAAGTTAAAAATAAACTCGAGCACCCTTCAAATCTAATTTATAGGAAACAAGTAATAAAAATAAAATTTTCTAACACTAGAAAACCACATGAGTGATGCAGCATTCAACCCGAGGATCCCTCTAACCAAAATCAATGTGGCAAAATTCAGAGCTTCAAAACATTAAGAACCTTGTAATCAGGTCTAAAATCATGCCCCCATTGACTAACACAATGAGCTTCATCAATAACAATCCTAGCAAGAGATTCACGAGCATGTAGACTTTCCAAGTGTCGCAGCAAAACATCGCTTCTGCATTAGCATAAATTATTATGGAAACCTCTGAATTTACCGAAGCATGTGAGGACAAAGCAAGTACACATTTAAGCAGTTCTAAATTGCATCCAATTGATCCAATTATATTTCAGTCAGGAAATTTACACCATTATACGAATACCTTGTTCCAGTCATTCTCAAAGACAAATAGTAGATATATTGACCAAATGACTTAATTACTCTTGCATGAAATAAAATGCAGCCTACAAATTATCGACTTGATAACAACGGCTAGAAATTTCATAGGAGGGCTTATCATTGTTTAAAAAGAAAAATCTATTTTCGAGTCTTTCGCCTTGCCTAATAGAAGTAAAACTCCTTACTACCTTATTAAGCCTTTTTAATTATTGCATGAGACAACATATCTTTTCAAATGGGTAGATTCCTATGACAGTTCCATTTCTTAAAAGTAAAATCACTAATCGAAATAGTGAAATTGAAGGCACAACCAAGCTCATAACTTATTACACATTTTAAAATGTGGAAACAGAATGATATATTCATCTACTTGCAGGTAACTTGGGAAGACTATACTCACTTAGCAACTTTCTCTGGGGTGACATACAACAGCTTGTATTTGCAGTACTCTGAGCTAAGCTCTCTGAAAATCTCTTGCTGCTCGGTCCACTCCATATTGGCACTTAGATAAGCAGCAGGTATATTCGCCTTGGTTGTTGTTTGAGGGACATAAGCAGCACATTAGGCTGGATGTTATCAAAATTAAATGCAGTTATAGGTGTACCTAAACCAATGTGATGGACAAGATTACCTGCACTAAATGCATTATCTGATCTTGGATAAGAGAGACGAGAGGTGATATCACTAAAGTTATTCCAGGACATATCAGAGCAGGGAGCTACAAGAAGAAAGCACACAACACATCAAATGTCACTTCCCAGGTACTGCATGAATTCCAATCAACAATTGATGAGTAACTGAACCTCCAACTTATGAATCCGACAGCCCCCTAACGTTCATGTATAATATGGCATACACATAAATATGATGAAGCAAAAAAAATGAAACTTCACTTCAGGGGAGCACAATTGAGAAAGCACTCTTAAGCGTGATCACACAAATATATATAGTGTAATTGCTCTGTGACACACTATCCAAATCCAAGCATCTGTATTCCAGAAATGAAGAAACAGGAATAAATTATTCACTTTATAGTTAGCACCATTAATGTAACTATTTGAGTTAGTGTTCATGGTTTGGGCTAAAAAAAGATCTTTGAATTTCTTTTTTAGAAATCTTTGTGCAAATCTTTAAAAGAGTACAATTCATTCTCCATTAGGAATATACGATTGTGACATCGTAGCTGAAGTAGAGGTCACCTTCTCTGGGTACAAGTTTCGTCCCCAAAACATAAAATTTCTTGCTACTATGGAGAGCCTAAGGTCAAAAATAAAAACAAGCAGTAACCAAATAGGCTCCCATTACCTCTCCTCATTCCCAACATCCTAATAGGATCTAAAAATGAGGAAAGCAGAAAACAAATATAACTGAAAGCTCTCCTATTTCTTAGACATATTTCGTAATTGTGAATCTGGACAGAAGGAAAAGATAACAATCCTCTAACCTGATAAGTCAGGCTTTTTCCTCCTCCTGTTGGCATTAAAACAAAAACATCATATCCGCTCATGGTTGCATTAATCACCTCTCTTTGATTGGGGCGAAAGGAGTGATTCCCAAACACTTTTTTGTTGTTGGCCTGACAGTAGAATAGATCGGTAACAGATAAGAACATCTTCTAGTGAAAACCTAAAGTCAGGAATTATATCAAAAACAAACCTCTAGCTTCTTTGTCCAAGGAAAATCCCGGCCACTCCACTTTTTGTCTATTGAGCCCTCGATATAATTAATCTCAATATACTTATGGACATATGGTTCTCTCTCAAGTGGAGCAGTTGACACCCCAAACCTGTCAGTGGAATATGATGGAAAGGATGATGAACCCCATCTATCAAAGCTACCCAACTCTGTGTTGCTTTGAAACTGGTCATCAAGCCTTGTGGAGTCAATCCTAAATGGCACTGCTGGAGGGGTCTGAAAAGTCATAGGAGTTGCTGTGGATGAAGAAAAATGTGACATTTTCCTTTCCTCATTGACTGATGTACTATGAAGATATTTCTCAAGATGTCGAATTTGTTTATTCAGCTGCTGCCTACCAGTAACATAAAAATATCATAAATTTCAGATTATTTAGCCTACCTCAAAGAAGAAAGTAAATGCAGAAAATCAATTAGAGAAGGAATAGGAAAAGAAAGAGAAAAGGGACATGCCATAATACTAAATATTATCGGACATATTAGCTTTACAATCAACACCCACTTTATTTAATATATTATACAGATTTTTTAGATGCAAAATAAATCCTCTCTTGCCTATGTGAAAAAAATAACACTATGAAAAGATAGAAAAAGGTGGGAGAGATAAGCAAACCTTTCTTGACGAAGCTTCTCAAATTCATCTGAACTCAAATTATCAGCATTATCTATGATATCATTTGATATGGCTATTAGCTTATCCTTCATATCTTGTAGGTGATTTGAAGCTTTGGGACAAAGTCCTAGCTGTACCAATATCGGGAATGGCATAAGAATTTGGTAGTAAACTTTGAATATCACAACAAATAGGTAAGAAAAAAATTGTACCTTACAATTGTGACTGCAATTCAAGCACAACTCTGGAGGCAAAATTGTTTCCTCATGTTCAGAAAATTTTTCTTTATTTGCATTCGGAGTAACCTCTGGAATTTTGGAGGTTGATGGTTGAGGTGTAGAAGTTGATTGAAAATGATCCATAACTATTTGGTCTACGTCGATATTCTGTTGATAACACTTATTTACTAAACTGGTATTCCCAGCCAAATGCTAATCCATCTTAGTATAATAAGACATTATAAAAAGAATAATGTTATTTATCATTATGATGATGACACATTGGTGACATGGCAGTCTATGTGAAATAATGAGATTGTGCATTTCAATTTTTATGAGAGAGAGGGGGAGGGGAGAGAGATAAATGTGAGGGAATGTATTGCCACATCACTGACATTTCATCATTATGATGATAAATAGCATTACTCTTATAAAAACACCAATTGAGCAGCATACTTCACACATCATTTATCACACAGCACCAAATAACAGACAATATTGTTAACATCCTCCATGTTCAGTCATTATGATCCAATTTGGTACAAAACACATTAAGGTACAAAATAAAACAAAAACAAATATGACCTAGTTGAAGCCGAAAATCCACATACCAATCAGCTTTCACTGTCTATATTGCGAGTATCAAGAATTACCTCAAGTATGTCATCATCATCATCAATGCCATCAGTATAAGAGGCCTTGGACACGTTCTTTGCACTTGTGCACATGGAAGAATTGATAGTAACTCCGTTCCTGGTTTGTGCATTAAAATTATCACTTGCCAAAGAGTATGAAGCATTCTGCCTGCTCGTAACCTTTCTAACTTTCTCAACCTCAGAGTTGCAGGGTGAAAAAGAAGTGTTCAAACGTCTGCTGGAATCACCAATTTGTTCATCACCTCCACTAAAACTTTGATGCATTTGGTCAAGTCCTGAGGACATTCTTTTCAAGTCAGACAAGCATTGTTGAGTAGTTTGTCTTGAGTTTTGAAAAGAAGATGAAATGACATTGTTAGTCAGAGGAACAGATTGTCCAGGTTTAATGTAGCTTTTTGAAGATAGCTGAAGGCTAGAAAGAAGCTGCCATGCCTGCCAATATTTCACATTCCATCAGAATGCTTATTATTACTTCCTATGAATATGGAAAACAAGTTGAAAGCAATAAAGTAGATTGCTCCGGCTTAACGGTTCAGTACAAAGATGAGCATGCTCAATGCTAAAGATGATATTTCCTTCTCATCAAAGGTTTAGCAAACGCTGAGACGGAAAATGTAAATAAGAAATACTATGTAATTGACACTTTGGGAAAAACAATAACCCAATAACTAGAAGTTCTTATGTATCGACTGGAGAAAAAAGCAGGATAAAAACTCTCCTATCAAGTTATTGGTTTATTTTGATTGAATTGGAGTTGAGCCAACTATCTTTAGTTTATATTGCATGGCATACTCCTGGACCAGTGGGGATGAATAGCATTCAAGGTCCACGCCGAAACAGACCTCATCATTCAAAGCTTATGTTCGAGAGGAGAAAAAGCTTTGTACACAGCCTCACCTCTAGGAAAGAATTAAAAATGCATGATAACATAAAACTTAGATCACAAAAACCTGATGGAGAGGCTAGTGGCAGACTTAAGTAAGGAAAAACTCTGGAATCATATGTAAAGACGGCTGCCTCTAATTTGCAGCACAACTTAAAGGTTAATAAAGCAATTAACAATAGCATCTGTCAACAGCCTGGTTATGAAGCACTAAGCTGCAAGTTTTGAAAAGAAAATAAACAAACACTAATGACGATGCCAGGGCCTTGGGGTAATTCTTAGAATGAAACAAGAGGAACCAGGAAATGACATTAGTGCCCATGACCAGTATTTAAAATACTTCACCTTTTCAACTTGTGCATTGTGCAACCTTACATTCTGAACTCGAAAAGCCCCGGACCTAAAAAAATAAGGGAAGGAACAATGTAAAATACCGAGTCATCTTCACTCGATTAAATAATTGAATAATTATAGTCAGCACACAAATATTAAACTTTTTGTTTGTTTTCTCTAGACATGATAGGTTATGACAATAAATGTGAGAAAACCAAAATCCATAATCCCTTTCTTGACTTTTATTTTTGGTTAACAACCATGAAAAAGCTTCACAAACTAAAATACCTTTCAATTCATCATATACAGGAAACTTTGTGTAAAGAATATGATGGTCTTACGAAGTATGTTATGTAGAAATATCAATTTCCTACCTAAATAGGATTAAATGCAGCATACCTCACGCTCATCGTTTCATCAATTCGAGGCTTTTGAGTTGACAAGGAAAAAAGGAAGTTTGAACTCAAGAACTTGTCTTGGCACAAAAAATTATTGTGTGCATTGGCTTGCTGCAACCAATTGACTTTTGGCAATTTGTTGCTAGATTTGAAATCGTCTTCTAAATTACGTCCCCTGCATCCAACAATTATGCAACAGCCAAAAGTTAGAAAGAGGGTACAAATCTATACAAAGAAAGAACTAGAAATCAAATGAAAGGGACAAGCTTTGTCCTTGCCTCATGTAGTTTTCCTTCATCATTAATCAACATGGTCCTGAAGTTTTCTGAGTGATCCCCTTCATAGAAAAACACACAATCATCAACCTGAATGTGACCTACAATTGAGAAGACATTTACTATAAGAAGTTACGAACTGAAGAAAAATAATGTAGATATAGAGATTAAAAAATAAATAAAAATCCTTAACTCCTAGAAATGGAAGAATAAAATAAACCAGTCTTGATAACTTTCAAAATGATAAAAGAAAAAAATCACAATAGTCCAAACAGTTGTTACTTCCTATGTTGTTGGACAGATAAAAACTGTATTAAGGTTTCTGTCATCATCAACTAATAGAATGGTGGTGCTCAGCTAAAAAATACATTAAGCCCTGTTTGATCTACATTATTTTTTTCATTCTCATTCGTTTACTCATTTTCA
>CAIGRS010016973.1:0-18833 GCA_903798395.1 Fraxinus floribunda
CAATTGAAAAGAATGATAAAAATTATAATAAACATCCACAAATCAAATCAAATTAAGTCAAAATAATTAATTAAAAATTGAAAATATCATAACAAGGGTTCAACTCATACTAGCAATGTATAAAACTAGTCTACCATATTGAAATTACAAGAAATTATATTTAAGTGAAAAGATATAATCCGGATTTTTGATAAATTGAGAAGATGAAGATGAATCTTGAAATCTTGAATCTCTTCTATGGTTTCTTGATAAATCTCCACTTGTACCTTCTCTTCTTTGCCCAAAAATTAGATTCGAATCTTCACTTGATTGAATTCTTGCAAACCCCCTTCAATTATCCCACGAAAATTACGAATTCCCCTACGTTGTTGATAATAATTTATGAATATGGGAGTATAATATGTACATGAGAGGTTTCTTAATATGTATTCTGCTATTCTCTATTTGTAGGAGTTGAAAATTGGTTGAAAATCACGTCCAAATTGACTTCCAAAAGAGTTTCAATTGAATAAGGAAAGCTCCATTCGTGCATGAATTTTTTGTCTTTGCACGGTAGTCAGTATTTTGGACATAACTTTCTCTCCCGATATCTGATTGATACGATTAAAAGTGTATTCAAAAGATAACTCAAAGAGATACACCTTTTATAGAAATATGATTTTTTTCAATTTGGACTTTTATTGTGCCAAAAATTGTTCTCAATCTTCGACTAGAAATCTGAAATATAACTTGTGCGATTGGAAATTGATGTTTATCATATTCCATTACTTTTTGAGTTCTAATTCCATCCAATTGTCTCATAAAAATCTTTCAAGTATAATTTCTGGTCCAAATCAACTATTGAATATTTTCAATTTGGTCCCCATACTTTGGATTTTGTCATTTTTCATCATTTTTCGCTTCTTTATTTCGATTCTTTGTTCAACCAATGAGTTTTACCTATATAACATAAAAATACACAATTTATGATATATTTTGTCAAAACTACTACCAAATATCGATATTTTAAAGTTCGAATAAGTGTAAAAATTACACTTATCAATGTACATGTAGCATGACTGTCTTTATATATATGCTAAATATAGTGTAAAGGTCATTTTACTTTTACATCTTTCATATAGCAAGTCTTTACGCTCTTCATATTTCTCTCCAATAACACATTTTTACTTTTTCTTACAGTGGAGGACGACTAGACTAGAGACGAGGTATGTAGCCCCATTATTTGTGTAGGTTAGATGATCTAGTTGTCACCGCTCCTAGGACGTACAAAATCAACAGACAGCAATGTGAATTCTAATATTTGTAATAGATTCATGATTTTTCTTCAAAATTGAATGAAACTTGTGCAGTACTGCATTCATGAAATTTCGTAGGTATTTATGTTGACATATCTATTTTATA
This sequence comes from Fraxinus floribunda, assembly GCA_903798395.1. Lineage (NCBI taxonomy): Eukaryota > Viridiplantae > Streptophyta > Magnoliopsida > Lamiales > Oleaceae > Fraxinus > Fraxinus floribunda. The sequence goes on from CAIGRS010016973.1 coordinate 1,402, forward strand.
TTAACTACAAACATGTGAATTAATGCAGCAAAAGTGCCTAAATAGAGAAACCACATTAATCTTGTCTCATTGAGTCCGTAAAACATCGTAAAAGGATCAACTTTTGAAAGAACTCTAAACTTTTGTATAAACTTATTAAATATAACCAATTCTTAAAAAGAATTTAAATAGTTATAAATATAAAAACATGTCGTACTATGATATAATGATTAGGGGGGGTGTATTTATTTGAAACTTTTAATGATTTTCGAGAATTTAAAAAGTTAGGTGTATTCAATTGAGATTTTTAAAGAATCTCTAAAGTTTATGTGTATTCAATTGGAACTTCTATAGACTATTAAAAGGTCTCTAAAAGTCAAGGGATATTCAATTGAAACTTTTTAGAAGTATTATAAATCATGAGGTATTCAAATAAAGAGTGACTTTTAGAGAATTCTATACATAGTGGACTTTTAGAGACTTTTTGATGAAAAATATAAATAACAAATCTCAAAGAAAATCTCTCATATACTCTGAGATTTGTGAAGATATTTGGGAGGTAGCATTCCAATAGAAGGTGAAGAACAAAGGTACATAATTGAAGAGTTAAGTTCATTGGCTTCTCTTCATACTTTCCAAATTTCCACACCTTATCCAATTCTGATGCAAATATTAAAAGCGCTGGAAAAATTTCAAATCCTTGGAACCGTAAGACCACTACGCGGTACTGGAGATCAATATTTCACAAGGAGCTTGAGTCTCCTATACGGTATTGAGGCAAGTATGCTTTTGCAACCCAAGGTATCGAAAAATGTTGTGAGGGAGTTAGATGGAGATGGTTTCGTTAACTTGAAGAGACTGATTCTATCAAGTGGCGATTTCGTGTATCTTATTGATGCCACCAACTCTATTCCAAATGGAACCTTCGGTAAATTGTAGTCTCTTGAATTGAGATATTTACCCAGATATGCAATGGAAATCTTCCAAGGGGTGTTATCAAATCTCAATTGTTATGTAACCTTATGACGGTTAAGATGAATAACCTGTAAAAAAATTAGAAGCTTGTTTCCAGAGTCAGTTGCGAACAACTTGATAAATCTCCAAAGTCTAGACATATAATTTTGTAAGATGTTAGAGGAAGTTGTTTCAATGGATGCACAAGAAAATGAAGTTACCAGAACTTGCAAAAATATTGCTTGAGTTTCCAAAATTGAAAATAGTCACCCTGCTCATTTTGAGTAGATTTAAGAGCTTCACATCTCAATCAAATAGTGGTGTTTTTCATCAAACATTGTTCAATCAGGTATGGTAATCAACTTTCCTTCTATGTGCATCAAAGAGTCCTTATTTGTTATAAAGTGTGTTTAGTTTGTCAGTATCAAATCTGAAGAATAAGACAAATTTGGGAAATCAGATATACTAAATGTTTTCCAAATGAACAAATCATAAACAGTGGAGCAAAAATATTAGAATGGTCATTTAGTACAAATCAATGAATATTATGATTACAAATATTATTAATCAGAGTGAGCCCTAACAAAACCTAAACTCCTGTTTGGTCCATGTTTGGTAGAGATTAAATTCAAAATCAAAATTTTAGTAGATTTTAGTTGTGCTAAACATGGACATATTTTGAGTAAAATTTGATAAAAATTAATGAAATGTGTGATTGATAAGTTGAGTTTTAGTAGATTTTAGTTATACCAAACATGGGCATATTTTGAGTAAAATTTAATAAAAGTTAATGTAATCATCTGTGGTAGATAAGTCGTAGGTCTCATGACATGTGATTAAATTAATTACTAAATTCTACTTGAATTTTAATCAACTTTTTTAGTTGAACTAAATAGGGACTAAGTTTAGGAATGCACAAAATTAACTTATAGATTGTCTTTTAATTTAAGTTAATAATTATAGTTTTTCATGATTCCAAACAACTACATACAAATTACAAAAACATTTTGTAGAACTGTAGTCTTAATTAATTAAGAATTGAGAGAATAGGAAATCTCGGGATTTTCGGATCATTAACCATATAAACTTAGAAATAAAAAGATGAAATTTTGCTTTATTTGTATTTAGTCAACAACACAATAAACGTGTCTTGTAATACAATTTCTATAGAATGACATAGCTTTCCCCAATTCATTTATATAGATAGCATAATGGATAAACTTTGCAGGTCAACTTTCCTAACATAGAGGAGTTTCGTGTTTTTCATTTGGATTGTATAGTAAAGCTACTAGGCAATGAAATGCCAATAACATCTCTGCATAAACTAAGAGTTATGGAGGTGTGGCATTGTCATAAATTAAAAGACTTCATGCGTGGAATTGTAGTGCACTTGAAGTATTGTTTGACTTTGAGGGTATAAAGGTCACTAATGATGATGCAGAAATTAATATGCTTGCTTGATTAACATCATTGCGGCTGGACTCACTACCAGAATTGGTGCACATTACAAGGATGGTTCCAAAAAGAATTCGTGTCTTCCAAACTTTGAAAAATCTTACTGTTAGAGATTGTAAAAGCTTAATATACTTATTTTCGCCTTCTATAGTCAACTCACTTGTGGCCCTAGAACATTTAAAATTGAAAGATGTAAAGCATTGGAAGCAATCATTGGAAGAGAAGAAGAAGAAAACACTTCAGAGAAAAGAAACATTGTCATGGATACGAACACTCCATCAAACCTCCATCACTTCACACAAGTTATTTCAATGGATGAAAAAAACGAAATGAAGTTATCAATATGCTTGAGTTCCCAAAACTAAACCGACTCGAGCTTCACCATTTAAGCAATTTTAAGAGCTGCAGATCTGAATATAACAATGATGCCATTCTTCAAACGTTGTTCAACCGGGTATGTATCTTTCTTTTTCTCTGTGTGCGTCTAGCCATATTTGTTTCCAAGTACGTGTATGCAAATTGAAGAATAAGACAAACTATGAAAATTTCTCCAATTCTTTTGTAAAGAATAAATTATCAACATCAGGAAAAAAATATTAGAATGGTCATTTAGTACAAATCAATGAAATTTTATGATTACAAATATTATTAATCGGAGTGAACCCTCTAACAAAACCTAAGCCGCTGTTTGGTTTAGATAAAAAAAAATATATGCCCATGTTTGAGAGATTANATCGGAGTGAACCCTCTAACAAAACATAAGCCGCCATTTGGTTTAGATAAAAAAAAAATATGCCCATGTTTGAGAGATTAAAATCAAAATCAATTTTTTAGTAGATTTTACCGGTACCAAACATGGGCATTTTTGAATAAAATTTGATAAAAGTTAATGAAATGTGTGGTTGATAAGTTGTGGGTGTGTGGTTAAAATTAATTACTAAATTTGATTTAAAATTTAATTTACTTTTAAGTTGAACCAAACATGGGCTAAATTTAGGAGACACGGTACGGTTGTAGCGCCTCAAGTTATTTTAAGTTAATAATTATAGCTTTTCATGATTCCAATCAACTACATACAAATTACAAAAAAACATTTTGCATAACTATAGTCTTAATTTAGAATTGAGAGAATAGGAAATCTTTTCCAATCATTAACCATATAAACTTTAAAATAAAAAGATACGTGTAAATTCTGGAGCTAAAATTTCGAGATTAAATTGGGGTAATAGTGAAAGGAGAAATTCAGATTTATTTCTATTTAGTCAACATCACAATAATGTGTCTTGTAATACAATTGAACAGATAGATACAGTTTCTATAGAATGACATAGCTTTCCCCAATTCATTTATATAGATAGCATAATGGATAAATTTTCACTAACTACAACTAATTGAACTTTGCAAGTCAACTTTCCTAACATGGAGGAGTTGCATGTTGTTCAGTTGGATTGTATAGTAAAGCTCTAGGCAAGGAAATGCCAATAACATCTCTTACCTAAACAAAAAGACATGCAGGTGCGGTATTGTGATAAATTACTGATCGTTCTAGAATCTGATTCAATTCAGTTGAAGTATTGTTTGACTTTTGAGGGTATAAAGGTCACTAATGATGATGCAGAAATTAATATGCTTGGCCAATTAAAAAGATCGTCCCTTGGCTCAGTACCACGATTGGTGCACATTACAAGGATGGTTCCAAAAGGAATTCGTGTCTTCCAAAGTTTGACAGATCTTACTGTTATTGGTTGTAGGAGATTAATATACTTATTCTCACCTTCTATTATAGTCCCACATTGGATGGTGATATTTACACGATCCACTTAATAATGTATGGGCAATCCTCCCCTAATAAATCGATTTTGTTAAGTTGAGTTAGGCCCAATATCCTTCTTAATATGGTATTAGAGTAAGCCCAATTTTGCAATGTTGGGTGCAGTCAATATCTATTTGTTCACAGTTGTTTGACACAGTCTATGCTGTACGTGAGGGAGCGTATTAGAGTTCCACATTGGTCGGTGATATTTACACGATTCGCTTAATAAGTTAAGGGCAATCCCCCCTAACAAGCCGGTTTTGTTAGGTTGAGTTAGGCACAATATCCTTTCTAATACCTTCAATCCCCAATTCTCTTTTGGCTTTGAACATTCTAGAGGTTTCAAATTGTGGATCAATTGAAGAGATTATTGAAAAAGAAGAAGAAGAAGGCACTTCAGAGATTAAAATAGTTGAAGGAATGAAAACCATAATTGTGTTCCCTAATATGAAACGTCTACAACTCGAGGATCTTTCAAGTATTCAAATGTTTTGCTCTCAGAACTATGAACTTGCGTTCCCTTCATTAGAGCACTTGACCATTGAAGAGTGCCCTAAGATGAAAAAATTGAGTCCATGGCCACCAAGAGCACCAAAGCTTAGTAAACATACGAGAATGTTACAATTTTTTTTTATATTCCCGATTTGTTGGATGAGTCAAGTATGTGATCTCCATATAGAAAGTCTTTACGCTCTTCATATTTCTCTCCAATGACACATTTTTACTTTTTCTTACAGTGGAGGACGACTAGAGACGAGGTATGTAGCCCCAATATTTGTGTAGGTTAGATGATCTAGTTGTCACCGCTCCTACGACGTACAAAATTAAAAGACAGCAATGTGAATTCCACTATTTGTAATAGATTCATGATTTTTCTTCAAAATTAAATGAAACTTGTGTAGTACTGCATTCTTGAAATTTCGTAGGTATTTATGTTGACATATCTATTTTATATTATTTGTAAACATGTGAATTATTGCAGCAAGTGCCTAAATAGAATCTTGTCTCATTGAGTCCGCAAAACATCGTAAAATGATCAACTTTTGAAAGAACTCCAAAATTTTGTATAAACTTATCAAATATAACCAACTCTTAAAAGAATTTAAATGGTTATAAATATAAAAACATGTCGTACTATGATATAATGATTAAGGGGGGAGTATTCGTCTGAAACTTTTAATGATTTTTTGAGAATTTAAAAAGTTTAGGTGTATTCAATTTTAACTTTTATCGACTATTAAAAGGTCTCTAAAAGTCAAGGATATTCAATTGAAGCTTTTTAGAAGTATCTATAAGTCACAAGGTATTCAAATAAAGAGTGACTTTTAGAGAATTCTCTACTTAGTGAACTTTTGGAGACTTTTCGATAAAAGATATAAATAACAAATCTCAAAGAAAATCTCTCATATACTCTGAGATTTATGAAGATACTTAGGAGGTAGCATTCCAATAGAAGGTGAAGAACAAAGGTACATAATTGAAAAGTTAAGTTCATTGACTTCTCTTCATACTTTCCAAATTTCCACACTTTATCCAATTCTGATGCAAATATTAAAAGCACGGTGCCTCGAGAATCTGGAAAAACTTCAAATCCTCGGAACCGCAAGACCACTAAGCGGTACTGGAGATCAATATTTCACAAGGAGCCTGAGTCTTCGAGACGATATTAAGGCAAGTATACTTTTGTAACCCGTATTTAACTCGTTAAAGAAGCCAAGGTATGAAGAATGTTGTAAGTGAGGTTGATGGAGATGGTTTCGTTAACTTGAAGAGACTGGTTCTATCAAGTGGTGATTTCGTGTATCTTATTGATGCCACCAACTCTATTCCAAATGGAACCTTCGGTAAATTGGAGTCTCTTGAATTGAGATATTTACCCAAGTTAATAGAGATATGCAATGGAAATCTTCCAAGGGGTGTCATCAAGTCTCAATTGTTAAATAACCTCATGATGGTTAAGATGAATGGTTGTAAAAAAATTAGAAGCTTGTTTCTAGAGTCAGTTGCGAACAACTTGATAAATCTCCAAAGTCTAGACATATCATTTTGTAAGATGTTTGAGGAAGTTGTTTCAATGGAGGCTCGAGAAAATAAAGTTACCAAAACTTGCAAAATATTGCTTGAGTTTCCAAAACTGAAAATAGTCACCCTGCTCATTTTGAGTAGATTTAAGAGCTTCACATCTCAATCAAATAGTGGTGTTGTTCATCAAACATTATTCAATCAGGTATGGTAATCAACTTTCCTTTTATGTGCATCCAAGAGTCCATATTTGTTATAACGTGTGTTTAGTTTGTCAGTATCAAATCTAAAGAATAAGATAAATTCGGGAAATCAGATATACTTGAAAATGTGTTTAGTTCGTCAAAGTAATGATATTCGTAGTGAAGACCGCTAATAGTCGCCCTACGTGACAACTATGTGGCACCTATGTGAAATCATTTTTTAAAGGGAAATGTAGCATAATTTAGTAATTCTTTTTTTTAAAAAAAAGGAAAATAGGTTTTTCCCAAAATTACCAAACTCATTCCAAAATTTTCTCACCATTCTTCTTCTCAAAGTTCTGGCTGTTCATCTACAACAATCCGTAATCATCCAAACACCCGGCTTTACATCCACACATTAATTAATTCCTCTATAGATTCACCCAAATGGTAATGAAGGTTCTCGATCTGGATTTTACACCGTTCGTTCTCTTATTCATCGATTAGAAAATTATGCCTTTCGGGTTGAGATCTAGAAGATAAAGAACGAGAATTGGTGAGTACGTAAATCAGCCATCCAGTTTGATCCATGCTTTAAATGTTGCTATCGATGTTGTAAACCTCCATTCATGTTGCTCTATCAAGGTATTATTTTCTATTAGTCTTGTAATTTGTGTAGTTAATTTCATGATTTTGACTCACATTAACATCTAATTTAGTATTTCTGTCGAACCCTAGATATAATGGAATCCAATGTTATACTGACTTATGTCGACTCTATTTTAATCTCTCTTATTATTGGTAATTTTAAATCTGTTATATCATTTGAACTGATAAAGTAGGTAATGTTGTATTAGTTGTTTCAATACAATATTAAGATTTTTACCTATGGATTCGGTGAATGCTATTAAGATATTAGTTGTTTCAATCTGAACATGTATGTATTACTTTGCTAAGTTTTACTATTTTCCGTATGCTGATGAATGTTTTATATGCAAATACTTGTGGTCCATACAACATATGCATGCTACAAATACAATAGTTACTGGAAGTTTCTTACCTTTGTTCAGATTATAGCAAGTACCCTTTACCATGTTCGGTATAATTGATTAGAGAACACTTGAATTATAAGGCAATCATTACGTGTATTATAATTTTTTTTTGTATTTCAGATTCTTTTATTTTAATAGTTTCGAAATGCATTTCTGATTATTTTATTTTAATAGATTTAAAAGACTTCAAGATGCTTATTAAGAAAAATAATATGTTTGATATAAGTGAGGAAGAATATGTTGATGAACAAGAGGTACAAAATAACTACGTTCGTAAAGAGATTATTTAAGCGCATGAAGTTGGAATGCAGTTTGATTCATTTGACAAACTTTTTGAGTACTATAAACAATATGGAAAACAAAAAGGATTTGGAATGCACTTTCATTCATCTGATGTTTTTCATGTTAATAATGTGACAAAATTCAATCAACATGCTCCTTACTTTCATTACTTCCCACCTTACACTCCGAGACCTCTAGATTTACCAAATTCCCTATTGAATGCCCAAGGTAAATAAAAGTCTAATTTGTACTATTATTTGATTATTGTATATATGTGTGTTAATTTTTTTAACATTAGGTTATTCAATATATTATTCCAATCCATATATGCAGCAGGAAGATGACATTAGCTTGTAACTTGAATAAGGTAAGGATAATCTCCAACTCAATTGTTATTTAATTTTACTAATTTTATTTCTTGAAAAATAGGAGTCTATGCTAGTGTCGTTAGATGATGTTTCAGAAATTTAGATTAGATGCGACCATGGTTTGCGTATTTGGTGTAATCTTCTCAGATTGGAGAGAATTTGGCACCGCCATACATTCAACCAATTCAAAGAACACCGCAGATTCGTAAAACCTGATAAACTCCTTTTTGGGGTGCAAAATGCAAATTGTGAAAAATTATAAGCTACATTTTATTCATTGGATATTGATTATAAAGAATTGTTACTATTTTGATATGCCCATGTTGGAGATTTATCATACTTCCTATATGTTTCAAACTTCATAATCTTTTTATGGATAGAGATGAATAACATAATCAAATTCAGTAAAGTAATTATTTTATGTCTTCCACAATGTGTGTGTGAATTTTGAAGTTTGTTTCATGAAATTATATTAGGGCGGATTTTTTATTATTCATGACATAATTATGTTTCAAAAGCATTTTGACAACCAAATTAGAAAGAATAAGATAAACCATGCAGGAATGTGTAGATCTTGACAAATTTCATAATTCTTTTCTCAACTTCTGCAATAGGAGACAATCTTGGCATCCTTAGTAGTTTTTTTCTGCTAAAAATAAATATTGCGGTGTAACTCATTCAAATTACATAGCCTTGATCATCATGTTTTCTTCATCACTGCCGCACGTGTTACAATAAGGTAAAATGGGCTGCGCATGAGATAATTAAGCACATTCAAAGATGGAACCCCCAACATTTCCCCTGCAATTCGTGATTCATTGAGTTCTTGCTTATGCCTTAAACATGCCTCCTTTGCATTCTCGATGTCCGTCACATTTTGCAATTCTGAAATGGCAAGTATCCCCTGTCCAAAAGAAATATTTTATGCAAAGAAAATCTAAATCAAATATTTTTTTGTAAACTTTTAATTCATTTACTTGATGACAGTGGAATGAAATATGGATAAGAGACCTACTGTGCAGAAAGAGGAGTTCAACTATCTGGAAGCCAGGAACAAAGAATAGCTTTGGCTCTTGCAATATTGAAGGGCCCTTCAATCCTGCTGCTGGATGAGGCAACTGTTGGTAGTGTATCAGAAACGTGGTTCAAGAAGCACTAGAGAAGATGAGGGGTGGTCAAACATGCATCGTTGTGGCTCATCAATTATCAACAATACAGAATTCTAATACCATTGATGTTATCAAAGATGTTTGCTATCAGTGGAAAATAGTGGTGCCTATTATTCGCTTGTTAAATTCAAGGTGGCAACTCTCCTTACCAGTAAAATGAAGCAGCTGGATCTAAAATAGTTGATTTCTCGGATACATGTTTCCTGTACTTAATGTCACCTGAATTCTTGGATATATAGGCAGAAAGGTAGCATTCACACAAAACGATTACTATATATGGGCACTCATTTCGAAAGATTACATTTCTAAAAAACACAAAACCATTATACTACATGTCAATCCAACTCTAAAGCTAAAAGTATATCCTTTCCATTACTAAATTAAAATAGTAAAATTCATGAAACTGAAGTAGCAGTATCAATACCAAAATAGAATTTGTACTCGCAATCAAGCAATTAGGACACCATAAATAAGCAGCAGATTAGTCACATATGGTCGAGCTAGTGCTCCAGTGCGCCCATAATTTAGTGTGGTGACTTCTTCCTTGATTTTCTCACCAAAGTCGTTTACACAAATTGAATTGGGCATCGTTTAGGCACGGAAGCATGTAGATTATTAACAAGAAGACCATAACAAAAGCAGTAGAAATCAATCTTTATATAATAAGTTCAAGTATCAAATGGAACCCGGAAATTGTTAAAGATGGGGCAACGAAAGTGAAGGCAAATATGTTTCTTTCTTAATCACTATCGTACCTGTTACAATAAAGTAAAATGGGCTATGCATCAGAACTTTGTTGTAGATGAACAGCCAGAACTTTGGGAAGAAGAATGGTGAGAAAATTTTGGGATGAATTTGGTAATTTGGGAAGAATCGTGTAATAGGAAAAGACCTATTTTCCCTTTTTTTTTTTTTAAAAAAAAGAAAGAATTACTAAATTATCCTACATTTCCCTTTTTAAAATTATTCCACATAGGTGCCACGTACATGCCACGTAGGGCGACTACCGACAGTCTTCACATTACAAGGATGGTTCCAAAAAGAATTCATGTCTTCCAAAATTTGAAAAATCTTACTGTTAGAGATTGTAAGAGCTTAATATACTTATTTTCGCCTTCTATAGTCAACTCACTTGTGGCCCTAGAACATTTAAAAATTGAAAGATGTGAAGCATTGGAAGCAATCATTGGAAGAGAAGAAGAAGAGAACACTTCAGAGAAAAGAAACATTGTCATGGATGCGAACACTCCATCAAACCTCCATCACTTCACCCAAGTAATTTCAATGGATGCAAAACGAAATGAAGTTATCAATATGCTTGAGTTCCCAAAACTAAACTGACTCGAGCCTCACCATTTAAGCAATTTTAAGAGCTGCAGATTTGAATCTAACAATGATGCCATTCTTCAAACGTTGTTCAACCGGGTATGTATCTTTCTTTTTCTCCGTGTGTGTCTGGCCATATTTGTTTCCAAGTACGTGTATGCAAATCGAAGAATAAGAAAAACGATGAAAATTTCTCCAATTCTTTTGTAAAGAATAAATTATCAACATCAGAACAAAAATATTAGAATGGTCATTTAGTACAATCGGAGTGAACCCTCTAACAAAACCTAAGCCGCTGTTTGGTTTAGATAAAAAAAAATATATGCCCATGTTTGAGAGATTAAAATCAAAATCAATTTTTTAGTAGATTTTAGCGGTACCAAACATGGGCATATTTTGAATAAAATTTGATAAAAGTTAATGAAATGTGTGGTTGATAAGTTGTGGGTATGTGGTTGAAATTAATTACTGAATTTGATTTAAAATTTAATTTACTTTTAAGTTGAACCAAACATGGGCTAAATTTAGGAGACAGGGTACGGTTGTAGCGCCTCATGTTATTTTAAGTTAATAATTATAGCTTTTCATGATTCCAATCAACTACATACAAATTACGAAAAACATTTTGTAGAACTGTACTCTTAATTAAGAATTGAGAGAATAGGAAATCTCAGTGATTTTCCAATCATTAACCATATAAAGTTTAAAATGAAAAGATACGCGTAAATTTTGGAACTAAAATTTCGAGATTAAATTGGGGTAATAGTGAAAGGAGAAATTCAGATTTATTTCTATTTAGTCAACATCACAATAATGTGTCTTGTAATACAATTGAACAGATGGATACATTTTCTATAGAATGACATAGCTTTCCCCAATTCATTTATATAGATAGCGTAATGGATAAATTTTCGCTCTGACTACAACTAATTGAACTTTACAGGTCAACTTTCATAACATGGGGAGTTGCATGTTGTTCAGTTGGATTGTATAGTAAAGCTCTAGGCAAGGAAATGCCAATAACATCTCTTACCTAAACTAAAAGACATGCAGGTGTGGTATTGTGATAAATTGCTGACCGTTACAGAATCTGATTCAATTCAGTTGAAGTATTGTTTGACTTTTGAGGGTATAAAGGTCACTAATGATGATGCAGAAATTAATATTCTTAGTCGATTAAAAAGATCGTCCCTGGGCTCACTACCAAAATTGGTGCACATTATAAGGATGGTTCCAAAAGGAATTCGTGTCTTCCAAAATTTGACAGATCTTACTGTTAATGGTTGTAGGAGCTTAATATACTTATTCTCACCTTCTATTAGAGTTCCAAATTGGCTGGTGATATTTACACGATCCACTTAATAAGATAAGGGCAATTTTCGCCTAACAAGCCGGTTTTGGTAGGTTGAGTTAGGCCCAATATCCTTCCTAAAGTTTGATAGAGATTAAAATCGAAAATATAACTATTATTGTTGACTTTTATTAGACGGGTGGGACCCAATAACGGCCATATTTTCAATTTTAATTGAATTTTAAGTCATACCAAACACACCCTAACTATAGTATCAGAGTAGGCCCAGTTTTGCAATATTAGGTGCACTCAATATCCATTTGTTCACAATTGTTTGACATGGTCTACGCTGTGCGTGAAGGGGCGTATTAGAGTTCCACGTTGGTTGGTGATATTTACACGATTCACTTAATAAGGTGAGGGCAATCCTCGCCTAACAAGCCGATTTTGTTAGGTTGAGTTAGGCTCAATATCCTTTCTAATACCTTCAGTCCCCAATTCTCTTTTGGCTTTGAACATTCTAGACTTAATCCGTGGAATTGTAGTGCACTTGAAGTATTGTTTGACTTTGAGGGTATAAAGGTCACTAATGATGATGCAGAAATTAATATGCCTGGTTGATTAACATCATTGCGGCTGGACTCACTACCAAAATTGGTGCACATTACAAGGATGGTTCCAAAAGAAATTCGTGTCTTCCAAAATTTGACAAAACTTGATGTTAATGCTTGTGAGAGCTTAAGATACTTATTTTCACCTTCTATAGTCAACTCACTTGTGGCCCTAGAATATTTAACAATTCTATATTGCGAAGCATTGGAAGAAATCATTGGAAGAGAAGAAGAAGAAAACACTTCAAAGAAAATAAACATTGTCATGGATGAAACCGCTCCATCAAACCTCCATCACTTCACACAAGTTGCTTCAATGGATGCAAAACGAAATGAAGCTATCGATATGCCTGAGTTCCCAAAACTAAACACAATCAAGCTTCACAATTTAAGCAGTTTTAAGAGCTTCAGATCTGAAACAAACATGGCATTCTTCAAACGTTGTTCAACCAGGTATATATCTTTCCTTTTCTCCATGTGCGTTTGGCCATATTTGTTTCCAAGTACATGTATGAAAATCGAAGAATAAGACAAACTATGAAAACTTCTTCAATTCTTTTGTAAAGAATAATTATCAACGTCAGAACAAAAATATTAGACTGTCATTTCGTATAAATCAATAAAATTGTTGGTTACAACTGACTCTTAGAAGAACTAGCGGGAAAAGTATTAATAATTATATACGAGAAAAAGAATTATGATGTTAGTGTCATGGCTTATACCATTAATTGAATTTCATATGTTACGTTGCCTAACATGGAGAAGCTGGAAATTAATGGATTGCATTATATAGTAAAGTTAGTGACCATGAGGGTAGAGAATTCAAGTAAATCATTACAAAATCTTGAAATACTTGAAGTAGAAAAATGCAAAGCACTGGAGGTGTTGTTTGACTTTGAATGTCTATCAATTCCAGAAGATCATGCTGAAAGTGTATTTGGTCGACTGAGATCACTACAGCTAAAATCTTTGGACAAATTAGTGCACATTATAGATAGGGATCGTTCCTAAAGAATTTGTGCCTTCGAGAATTTGATATCAATTGTTGTTGAAAGATGTGGTATCTTAAAGTATCTATTCTCACCTTCAATGGCCAATTCTCTTGTGGCTCTGAAAGTTCTAGAGGTTTCAGATTGTGAATCAATTAAAGCGATTATTGGAAAAGAAGAAGAAAAAGGAACTTCAGAGATCAAAAGAGTTGAAGCAATGAAAACCAGAATTGAGTTTCGCAAGTTGGACCGTCTACTACTCTTGAATCTCTCAAGTATTCAAATGTTTTGCTCTCAAAACTATGATCTCATGTTCCCTTTATTGAAGGATTTGACCATTGAAAATTGCCCTATGATGGCAAAATTGAGTCCATGGCCAGTAAGTGCACCAAAGCTTGATATTACCGATTAATTTGTTGGCTAAGGCAGGTATGTGTGTGTTCTCGATTCCTATTTTACATATTCTACACCAATGCTATATTTGCTTTTACACTATCTATTTATTTATTAAAATTCTTTGTTTCGTAGGATGCTTGGCAAAGGAGGATCAAGTTTGTAACAACTAAAAATTACTTGAGAAATATGAAGTTCCTTATTTCCTAGGTATAAATCCTGATGAAATCATTTCTTATCTATAGAAAATCTATTTGAATCCTATTGATTAAATTATTAAAAGTCATGTAATAAGTAGTCTTACTCTTATTTGAAATGCTCATAATATATTATGACTGGTTTAATTTCAAGCTTTCGGCTATTTTTTATGTTCAATAATTGATTATGCATTGAATCTTCACCAAATATTAATATATTCCCTATTATAGTAGCCATAAAATATTATTGGTATGTTTAGCACGTCCCCCACCCTCAATTACTTCAGTCCTTATATTTCCGTGCATTCCATTCTAGAGTAATTTTTTTTACACAAAAACACAAATTCTTTTTTCTCTTTATATTATACAATCATCGGTGAATTTTGAGAGTTGGCATAATATTGAGATTCTCGAAATACTAATTTGGAACGGTCAACTTTGATGCGTCGTAACTTTTGCTACGATTGATTGTTTCACATGCCATTAACGAGCAAAAAACTAGGCTATGAACACTTCGAAATAATATTAAGAATGCAATATTTCAAATTCATTTGGCATCCCGTAATGAGTGTGTCAAAGTAAGTCATAAAAGGGTCAAAACCACTATTTTCTAAAAATAATAATAATTTGTCGGGTCACGTGACCCCATGTGGGTCCGCCCATGCACGTTAATGGAGTGACTATTTTATATATGGAAGACTCAAACATAATAAAAAAAAATTTAGATCTATTTTCTTGAAATTCAAATACTTAGATGATTGTTCATTATGTGAGATTCACTATTGGAATATGGAAATGCTACTTTCAATACAAATTGAAAATAAAAAATAGAGGATGAGCACATAAAAATGATAATCATTTAATCATGAACAAAAGGAACAAGAGCCTGTCCAATATGCTAATACTTTTATATTCTTCTTTAATATGATCGAGTTTAGTCAATTCAACTTGTCAAATATACCACTAAAACCTCGTAGTTCTCGCAAAGCTATAAAACTGGAGTTAACCTGGAGAACTCGATAGTCATATTAAATTCAACTTCAACGTAATTTATTAGCAGAAGATAGTATATCATGAAGAGTTGACAAGTTTCATCAGCAATGATTCTATCTACCCACCATCTATTACATTATCGTTCTATAGCTAATGGTCATGTAATTATTAATAATTAGTAATAAATTATTATTGAAATTAGTAAAGAAATAAATGTATATTAGTAAACGAACAAAACAAAATATTCTTAATAAAAAAACAAGACTATATAATTGGAACAAAAAAAATAAGTAAAGTGAGTCTATATAAATGGGACGGAGGGAGTAATTATATTTTAAAATGCTCCCTATATATATTATTAAATGCTTATCTGGGTTATAAGGGATTTGGTCTGAACGTGTTTTTGTTTATTTTCAATCAAATGGTTTCAATGATTAATGAGTTTAACTCAATTTGAATCAAAGTCAAACTATTCACACTCAATTAGAAGATACAATCAAATATTTGAAATAGTACTTTTGAATTTTATATTATTATCTTTAATTTTAATTTAAAGTAGTTCCATTTAAATGTGAAGGGAAACAAGCTTGAATGATTGGTTAGTCGTGAATTTTATTTTATTTTTTAATAACAATGTACATTCACATGCATCATTTTTGTTAAGGTGAGTAAATGATACTATACAATATTAATTTTAGACCAAAAAAAAAAATGAAATCTTTTTTATTGTATTGTTCGATTCTCTTTATTAATAATGTAATACTACATACGTAAAAAATAAAAAATAAAAAAAAAATAATAAAAAAAAAAAAAATCTAGTCAAACTCAGATTATTGGCTAATTATTATTGGTGGTAACCCTATTTTAAGAAGTCTTAAACAATTCATCAAATTATAATTTTATTTCATTAATGCAATTGACGGGATTTACCAGTTGGGATATTAATCTTAGATGGAATGTCACATAGGACAGAGTTCAAGTGTTCAACCCCTTGTAGGCATGCAAATATATAGTTTAGGAATGTGAATGACGATGTTGAAGAGTTTTTTAGTTGAGGAAAATAGTGTTTCAAAAAATACATGATTTGATTAATGGAAATATTTCGATGACGTGGCAGCTTAATCTATCCACATAGGTCCTATGTAGCATTTTCGTATGATTTTAATATGAGTAATGTATATGTTGGTAAATTCAATGGGGATGAATAGCATAAGGACGTATCCCATTAATTGTATATGTTGGTGCTCTAACTCACAATATTACCTCGAACTTACCTTAATTTAAAAAGGAAAGTTTATAATGATTCAATAGTTATTTCAAAGATGACGGAATAAGAGATCATCAAGTCATGTCAACTTCGACGGGTCAACTCCATCCATGAGCTCAACCCAGGACAGGCCAATTCTTCTCCATGAGCTTCACCTATGACACACCAGTTTGATATATGGCAGGTTAGCTCAACCATGATAAGTCAGTTCGGTCCATGCTCGTTGTCACTCAAAAACATCATCATTGCAATTATGAATATTTGTCTTTCAAGTGATATCATCACCATCACAACGACCATTCCCAAAGCGACAAGTGGCAACCATAACGTCAGCACCTCATATTCAACCAATTAAAAATCAACAGTGATTACCTAGGTGAAAGGTAATCACGACATAGGCCATGGTAACCTGTTCAGCCGACCTCAACAGTCAATCAACATTCTTAAATTTGGAGGTGGCACATACTTTTAGGTCAAATACTGTAGTAGATATGACTTTGGATGGCCAAGTTTCTTGATTAGATACTTTTAAATAGAGGAAAATGGTATTATCCTCCACAGGGCTGAATTCAATATATTCTCTCTAATACACTCCAATAAATGCAAATCACTTTCTTCTTACTATTCCAGCGAATGACCTCATTCATTTTATCAATTAAGTTGATCAATATTGATCACGTCATTTTTTAACGTCAACAGCAAATACAACATCTAGCAACTTGATTGGATTGAAATAAAATTAAAGTTTGGATCTTATTTACCATGTCAAACCTTTTATAAATCTAGCTTATTGTGTCCGAGTTAAATCTATTTAATTCAAACTGATTTTAAATAATTTGAAGAAGTTATTTACAGCCCAATTGCTAAATAAAATTAACATTATGGACCAGTTGTTAAATATTATTAGAATGACATGCCAAAAATGAACAGATTAATTCGGCAGCATCTTTTTTGTGCTTTTTAAATTTTTCAAATTATCCAATCGTGTATCATGCATGTCCCCCTATTTTTTAAGAATAATATTACTTTGCCACTCTAGATGACCACTAATTTGACCTAATTTTGTCATTTTGTGAGAATATTGTCTAT
>CAIGRS010016979.1:0-29507 GCA_903798395.1 Fraxinus floribunda
CACTCTCTAGCATTGTCAATTGTCTTTCCCGATGATAGGTCTTGAAAAACACAGTGATAAGGGAAAAAATTAGCAGAACAATTGGAACTTTTCGTCAATTGGCTAATAGACAATAAATTGCAAGACAACTTTGGAACATGTAGAACGGATTCAAGTGTTATCAAATTGGAGATTCGAATACTTCCTTTTCCTGCAACAGGTGAGAGTGAGCCATCTGCAATTTTGACTTTGAGGTTGCCAACACATGTTGAATATGTGGTAAACAGGTGGTTGGCGTCCATCATGTGATCAGATGCACTAGAGTCAATGATCCAGGGAACTTTAGACTGTGTGGTAGTGTTTAGGGCCTTTAGAAAGCTACATGTGTGGGCCAAGGAACTTGATGGACTATGATTGAATTTGTAGGCAGACCCATTGGGCCCAATTAATTTGGCCCCATTTATTTGTCTTCGGGAATTAACGGCCATTTCATTCGGCCCAATTTTACTTGCTAAGCAGCCCAAGACTTCAACTCCAGGTGATCTTGATTTATTAGCCCCAATTTCATTCGCAGGCCCAGGCCCAATATCATCTAAATAGGCCGCCACTTCATTTACAACTGGCCCAGTTCCTCCATTCTTCTTCCATCGTCGACTTTCTTCGTTGCTCTCATGTTGAAGTTGGGTGTGACCCAAGGGTGGGTATGGTGCGCTAGGAGGAGAAGAGCTCTGCCCATGTGGTTCGCCACCATGGGTTGACTGGACAGGGTTGGAATTTACAAGGTTTGGGTGTCGCTGTGCATCCTTCGCGAGTGTCGAATTTTCTAAGATCAATTCAGAGTCGTGGGTTTCTGTTTGGAATGAATTGCGGGCGTTGTTGGAGTCGCCTGGGATTGGGTAATCGACTGGTGAGATGTTCCGATCATGGTGGTGGCCGGAGGTGAAGATTTTGGCCAAAAGGTAGGTTTTTTTCCATTGTTTCTGTCATTGATTGCCGAGTTTAGAGTCACTCTGGCTCTGATACCATATTAGCAGAAACGTAAGAGATGAGGATGAATTATTTCTGTATATTCCTTCATAATTGTTACAATACATTGAATCCAATTTATAATAATTCCTAATCTAAATAAGGTACACAATCAAATCTACAATTATATATCTCATAATATACGGGATTTCTACAACGTGCATGGGAAGAATGTCAGTTTCAACCTTTTCATATTTGTATTTGTCGGAATCTTGCTCAATTACAAGTTTTTTGTTGACAGACTGATGAGTTGGACGCTCGTTTAAAAGCAGTGAGCTTAGTTGGAGACCTTTTTGCTTCACGGGGATCTGCTATATCTGAATCATTCCAGCCGATCTTTTCGGAGTTTTTAAACAGATTGACTGATAGAACAGTGGAGGTTCGAATGTCTGTCCTTGAGCACATGAAGATTTGTCTTCTGGCAGATCCTTTCAGAGCTGAAGCTCCTCAAATGATATGTAAGGACTTTTTAGATTTTTTACTTTTCATAATTCGTCCCATTCCTTTACTTCTAATGTATTCAAAAATTTTCTAGCTGCACTTTGTGACCGGCTGCTGGACTACGATGATACTGTCCGCAAACAAGTTGTTAGTGTGCTTTCTGATGTAGCATGTCATGCCTTTACATCCGTGCCTCTTGAAACTATCAAGATGATAGCTGAACTCCTTCGAGACAAATCTGTTAAGTGTAGCCGTCTCTTCCTTTGCACCTTTTAGATTACTTGTATTCAGCACATCCTTCGTTTATATTATAATAACAATTTTCTGCATATATCCAGCTTTCTGTTAAAAGTTATACAATGGAGAGGCTAGCTGACATATACCGGGTCTATTGTTTGAACTGTTCAAGCGAATCAACAATGACTGATGAATATGATTGGATTGTTGGGAAGATTTTGAGATGTTTTTATGATAAAGATTTCAGGTACCTTATTGAATTTCGGTTTCAGACGATTTAGTTAACTGGCTAAGGATGGGAAGTTTATTAACGCAAACATTTTCAAACAAATTACAGCTCTGTCCTGAGAAAGGGTAGCTGTCAATCTTTGAACTTATAATCTCCTACATGTTTGTTAGAGTTTCTTAATATTTCATCTTAAAATTAAAGCTAATAGAGAAGATTTAAGAGACTTGACTATGAAATTGCTCGTGACAGATGAATTTCGACACTTAGGATGTGGATATAAAGGTTTGATATTTCCATGCAGATCAGATACTATTGAACCCATTTTATGTCTATCCCTTTTCCCAACTGATTTTCCAGTCAAAGATAAGGTGACAAATTGGGTTAGGATCTTCTCTGGATTTGACAAAATTGAGGTTAGGGCTCTTGAAAAGATACTGGAGCAGAAGCAACGGTTTGTTCCAATTCTTCTTTTTACCTGTAATAAGCTTAATATGGTGTTTATAGACGAATTTTAGCAACATTCAAAACTACAGGTTTTTGCACACAGTAAATTTTCAATTATGCTACAGGTTACAACAAGAGTTTCTGAAGTACCTTTCCCTCAGACAATTATCGCAGGTTTGCAATTTGTATATCTATATCTGAGGCAGGAGGAAAAGTTATGCTGGAACTTTGATGAAAAGATCGGTTTTTTCTTGAAATGCAGGAAGGCGATTCTATTGAGCTCCAGAAGAAAGTAACGTTTTGTTTCCGTGTTATGTCTCGCTGTTTCACTGATCCTGCAAGGGCAGAGGAGAATTTTCAGATTCTTGAGCAGTTAAAAGACGTTAAAATTTGGGAAATTTTTACAAGTCTTCTTGACCCAGACACTAGCTCTCCTCAAGCTTGTACTTTACGGGTGAGACATAGCACCGAAACCAAAGTCATTATGTGGTTCTTTTACTTCTTTATCCAGTCCTGGATGAATTTAATGTTTAAAATGTTATCAAAATTAATGCGATGGTTTCTCAGATATCTTTACTCTGCAGGATGATATATTGACGATCGTGGATGAAAAGCATCAGCTCTATGAGTTTTTGAGCAGCCTCACATTGAAGTGCTCTTATCTGCTTTTCGGTAAGGAGCATGTCAAAGACATCCTTGTGGAGGCTGATATACAAAAATCAGCTGGAAGTACCGAGTTAATATTGTCCTGCATGACTATACTAGTGGTAAAACATTTAATCTTAGATTTTTTTTTTTTTAAATATATATAGATGGTTAATTGCATAATGATTTCTTCATACATATACTTTTCAGTGTTTCTGTTTGGGTGTAAGACGGTGGTATGAAGGGGCTTAAATGCGCACCATAATTTGACATTCTTTTCTTTCTCCTAATTTCTAGCTTCATGAAGTACTAGAAGCTTGTAATTATTGACTTTCAAGCATGGTTGATGAGCAGGGGATTGGTTTATCATCCTCATCCGTGAATGATAATCTAATTACCTCAGTTAGAACAAAGCCCAAAATAGCATAACCAAATAATTGTTTAGCCAATGACTGGAAAGAGAGCTAATGCCGAAGTAGCTCTAATCTGTCCCAGTGATCCTGCAATTTGCAATTTAACTGCTTGTTCACCATCACTGAAACAATGTGGGTTTGACAATTAGGAAGGTATCGCCATCTGATTGTCCATAGATGTGATTCACGTACTTCAGATTTTTTGAATTAATACTTCCTCAAAGCAAAATTGCTTTAGATTTAAGATGGTGTTCCTACATCCCTTGGATTTTTTTATTTTTTTATTTTTATTTTTTTGGAAATTTTAAGATCCGTTTTCATATTTTTATGTGATAAATTTTCAGATTCTTGCACGTTTCAGTCCTCTACTACTTGGTGGAATTGAAGAAGAATTGATACATCTTCTTGAGGATGATAACGAGATAATGAAGGAAGGTGTTTTGCATATTCTTGCAAAGGCTGGGGGAACCATCCGAGAACAACTTGGAGTTTCATCGAGGTTCAAATATGAAAATCTGACGCATTGCTATAAAATTTCTTGCTTGCTTTATTCTTTTTTATGGTTGAAAATTTATATACTGTTCTCGTAGATCGTTAGACCTTATACTTGAGCGGATATGCATTGAGGGTAGCAGAAGGCAGGCCAAGTATGCTGTTTATGCCCTGGCATCAATAACAAAAGACGATGGGCTCATGTCCCTGTCTGTTCTCTACAAGGTTTCTCTTTAATGGAATATCATGATTTATTCTCATCAGTAGTGTCTTGCTCCTCAGTGCTTTTTATAGTTTCCTTTCCATCCCTATTATTTTTGATGCATCTTTGATGATATCAGTCGTCAAGTTATGTATTTCAAATCGACAGAGGCTTGTTGATATGCTTGAGGAGAAGTCCCATTTGCCGGCTGTACTACAATCTCTTGGATGTATAGCACAAACTGCTATGCCAGTCTTTGAAACAAGAGAAAGTGAGGTTGAAGAGTTCATAAGGAAAAAAATATTGGAATGCTGCCATGTATGCCTCTTGAAATTCACCAAGTCTTTTGTTTTCTATTATTTCTTTTCCTTCTTTGAGATTATTTCGTTTAAATCATGCTTCACTCACAGACATCAGAAGATAAAGCAAATGAATGTTGGGATGATAGAAGTGAACTTTGTTCGTTGAAGGTCTTTCTGTCAGATACTGTCCTTATTACTGTATAAAGAAACTCTCTTGGAAGGCCTTTATGCGCTAAATGAGCAATGGTTTTTTACCTGCAGATATATGGGATTAAAGCATTAGTTAAGAGCTATTTACCTGTCAAAGATGCCCATCTTCGTTCTGGGATTGACACTCTTGTTGAAATGCTTAAGAATATACTGTCTTTCGGAGAAATATCAAAAGACATTAAATCAAGGTAATATAAGCTGTATGGTGTTTAAAGTGGTGACCATCATTTAATTTGTACTTAAGATTCTGATGCTGATGTTGATCTCTTTTGCGCATTTCAGTTTAGTGGATAAGGCTCATTTGAAGCTTGCTGCAGCAAAAGCTGTTCTTCGTCTATCAAAGCACTGGGAACATAAAATTCCTGTTGATGTCTTTTACCTGACCTTGAGAACTTTTGAGGTAGAGTTTACTTGACTCGAACTATGTCAGTGATGTTACTGTTCATGGAATAGATTTCCTCACGACCGTTACTGAGCCTGCTGTTCTTATTCCCTCATCATTGGGTGTTTGTAGGCTAATTTTCCTGAGGTAAAGAAACTACTACTCAATAAGGTTCATCAGTATGTAAAGGACCGAATTTTAGACCCGAAGTATGCTTGTGCCTTCATACTTGATATTGATTCTCAGCAGTTGGATTTTGAAGAGGTATGATGCTTTACTGAGTATAGTTCTTTCTTCTACAGAAAAGCACATCTTCCTTCATTAAAAGTAGAAAGTGCAACACGTTCTTAGATGGGCTCATCTCAAGATTTATGCTCTCCTATATATTTGGCAGAACAAACAAAATTTTAATGATATCGTCCAGATGTGTCAACAAGGAAGAGTACGCCAAGTTTCTACACTGGGTGATGCAAATTCTACACCATTTAATCCAGAATACCTTCTTCCATTTGTGGTCCATGCTCTTTCTCATCATTCTTCATTTCCGGATGTTGATGAATGCAAAGATATCACAGCATTTGAAGCTATTTACAGGTATGTTAGGTTGACTTATCTTCTTCAATAGTTTTGAGTATCCAATGGAGCTACTAGATATTTTTATATGCACCCTGTAACCACAAAGTTCCAATTCTTGCTGTCTTGACATCTGTGTTTTTGAAGCTATTTATAAGTTAAACTGTTTATAATAAACGGAGGCTTAATTTGAATATTATGTATCGCAATCTGTGAAAGTTGGATTTCCTGTATCATTAGAATTGGGACAGAATAATCTCAAAGAACAGTTAGGTTACATGGGGATATTGCACGAATTTCTCAGATTGAACTGTATGAAGAGATATATCTGTCTTTAGTTAGTGATTTGTTGAAGCCATCTTTTCTTACATCATACATATGGGACAATGATGCAGTAGCTGAATTGTCCTTAATGAGGAGATTTTTGACATTTCTGTAACACTACTTGGTTGGAACCGAAGTCTATCTTCTACATCCATGTCATCATCAAGCTATTGAATCTATTTTTCTGTATGTTGATCCAATTTCAGGCAATTGTATTTGTTCCTGTCTATGCTGGTCCATGGAGATGATGAAGGAAAGTCTGATGTCAGTCTTAACAAGGACAGGGAGAGTCTTTCGTTACTGTATTCAATCTTTTTATGCATCAATAATTCAGAAGATGTTTTCTCTGCAACTAAATCCAAGGTACGGTATTGAGTACTGATATCTTTTTTTTTTTTTTTTTTAACCTTGTAGTATTAGACACATCATCAATTAGTCTAATTTTTGTGATGTTTAATGATGTGAATATATTATATTACAGAACTCCCATGCTCTCTGCACCCTTGGCCTGTCCATCATTAAGAGGCTAGCACCAAAGCAAGATGATCTTCAAGACGTAAGCGCTTCTGTGGTCCTACCTTCAGAGCTATACAAACCGCTTGAAAAGAAAGAAGGAAATGACTTGCTGGTATTATGGTCTAACTACACTTGTATTCGGAAACTTCTGGTTTGTATTTGTAATTCATTACCTGGCAAGAGGAAGAATTTTTTGATCTCCCTAATTGGATGTTCAAATATAAGTTTTTGCACCCATGGCTACTTGACATCCCAGTTCGTTCTATCTAAATATTATTGTCTGCAGGTCTTTTGAGGTCTGCAGTGAAATACTGGGTTAACTTTGTTTTTTGATGCGTAATTCGTTTTTATTATTAGCATTTCTTTGTTCTTTTCGCTTTGCTGATTTCTAAAACCCTGGATGTTGAACTTCATATATTTACCAATACCTCCTTCAGTTGTAAAGCATTGAATTTGCATGCTTCATCACTGCTATTTAAATTACCAGTCAGATTAAGACTACTATAGATATCAATTCTATCTGCTACCTGATAGAATCCCATATAATTTCCCATTCAATATATAAACAAAAATACAACTCCAATGAGGTTCCTATCACTACCATGCTGTATACAATCTCAATTCTTCAGTTATATGCACTAGCTCACTATTTGCTACTTTCACCACCAAATTAGAGAGGTTAGATTTTTGTTGAAGCCTTTCTATTTTTTGGGATCAACTAGTGAACTAATTCCAGGTCACATTTAGAACTTTTACACTGAGAAACTTAACTCATCTTTGAATGCCAACGAAAGCAGAGATCTACAAATATCGTGAAGTGGAAAATTACAAATCCTAAAAAGACCCAGAAACTGATTTTATCACTCAACCAAAAAAGGGTGAAGTAAAGAAAACACACGCAGAGGGGAGGGAAGGTTGGATCCCAGTAATTTCCATAGGATTTTGTGACTTTGTTGAAGTGCTTGGATTTTCCTGTTCAACGAATGATTGATAGTTTAATTAATTTTATCAGACTTAAGAAGATGACCTGATGATGATATCTATGTTTATGATTCTATGGGTGATGTGCGTTCATTTTATATGTTTACTAGGTTGGTGAAGGGAAGACTTGGTTGGCTGATGAGAGTATCTTGGCACACTTTGAATCACTTAAGTTGGAAGCTAATGGAATTGTAAGATTTCAAATATGATTCTGCTAACAGAGAATTGGTTTTTCTTTGTGATTTGTTCTTTCTTACTAAATTAATTTTGTGCTCTTTTGTTAACTATAGGTGAATTCAGAAATTGTAGAGGAAGATGCCATGAAGGACAGTGAAACAGAGGGAAGCGAGATGCCTTTGGGAAAGTTGATGAAACGTCTAAAAGCTAAGGCGTCGAAGGCAAAAAAGGAGAAGGAGAGCAAGTCTGCACCAGCTGAAGTGGATAATGAAAATAATTTTGATATTTTGAAAGTGGTGAAGGAAATAAATATGGATAACTTGGGCATAAATAGCAAGCTTGAGTCAAGCAATGGAAATGAATATATTCATAAGAAAAGGAGAAGCGAACATAAACTTCAGAAGAGGAAGACAATGTTCAGTGAATCAACTAATGTTCCTGTACCAAAACGTAAGAGATCATCGTCTGCCCAAGGGCACAAGTCTCTTGCGAGGATTTCTCCAAAGGGTTCTATGACGCCACCCAATTTAAGTCGAGAGAAACTCTCAGTCAACTCTACCAAAATAGACGAGGAGTTTCAAACTGGTTCAGGAGATAAATCTATGCTAGGAAATAATATCAAACCTGCAAAGTCAGACTTGTTGGTTTCATCTATTGAGAAGAAATCCGGCTCCTTGAAACAGAAAAGCAAGCGTCTTGGTGGAGTTCACGCTGAGGCTGATGATCACTCAAACCATAATGCCAAGGTATGCTTTTCCATATTACTGAGAGTGGAACATGTTTGATGTTTCGTGATGACTGCATCAGTTTTTGACTTTCCCTTTCAAATGCTACAGAAGCCTAAGAAAATTGGGTTAACAGTTACCTCACCTTCAATCAGTAATTCCAAGTCAGGATCGATGAAGAATAAAAAACGAAAAAGTGTTACTGGGTTGGCAAAGGTTAGCTGGTCCTATCTTCTCTGCAATTTCTTGTGAATTGGTTTATGCTTAAGAATACAGGCTTTGCATGTTGAATTGCATTGCTTAATGTTCTATTGAGTTATATGTTGCCTCCCAAACCTAGCATATTGGAGTAGCAAAAATCTCTATATGTACTTGTATGCATATCTTAGAATCATGATTAACCAACCGAAAGGAAGGCATACTCTCTCATAAGGAGCATCAAGCCATCTTATGGTTCATGTCATTGTTCTGAACTTCTAATACTATGAAATTAGAAGGCCAATAAAGAGTATCTGTTGATTTTCTTCCACAACATAAAACCTTCTTTCCAAGTTATTTCTGTAATTCTAGTAACTGTCTCTAGTGATTCAGAATCAGAAGTTCATGCTTCTCTTTTCATAAATATCACTTAATCCTGCTGCTGCTACTTTGTTTCTTCTTTAGTGCACAGCGAAGGACAATGAAAGTTCTGCGAGTGACTTGATTGGTCGCAGAATAAATGTTTGGTGGCCAATGGATAAGAAGTAAGTTCTTCTTGATTTAGTCAGAGAACTACGTTCTTGATGTTAGTATTGCAATGAAAGAAGATAATTTTAATGTTTTTTGCATGTATCATATCACTCTTCTGCTAATACACTTCTGTAAATTTTCCCTGAAGGCATTCCTTCAAATCTTTATATGAAATTTGGATATCGGAATGCTTTTACCATCTGTCCTGATCAAATCCTCCCTTGTCTCCAATGAATGGATAAATAAAATTAAAAATTCATATTTTCCCTTCTTATTTTCTTTTTGTTCATTTTTTGGACAGTCAATGGGGCTATGACCATAACGATGCATATCTTGCAACTGCATTCATTATGCTTCGCTGAACCTTAATTAGAACACGTCCTTCGTGGCCATGGAAATTAATATCTATGTTATAAGATCACCTCCTTGAAAGGTTACCAATCTTCATGATAGGGTCTTTTGCAGATCTGGATTTTTACGTACCCATTTATTTTGATTATGAATACTGTAACTGTAGATAAAGATATTACCCCTGTTTTGTTGCGATTAAAATCAAAGATATAACCCCTGTTTTGTTGCGATTAAAATCTAGAGTTTAATCTAAGTCAACGTCAACAATTAATCTCAACCACGTATTTTATGGGTCCACAACTTTTCAACCACACATTCTATCAACTTTTATCAAAATCTACTAAAATCTGATTTTAATCTCTACCAAGCAGGGGCATAATATTGCACAATTCTGCCGCTTCTTGATTGTGGCTAGATATGGAATTGATGTTTTAAATGCCCAATTCTACAGGTTCTACGAAGGTGTCGTGAAGTCTTTTGACACCCAGAAAGAGAAGCACGTGGTAAGCTAAATATTGCTTGTGCGCTTATAATTTGTGTTAACCTGTATTCTTATAATTAAGCTCATAATTAAGCTCCATGTCAATTGTGGATTTATTTATTTTTAATTAATTTGTTTTGAAGATATTATATGATGATGGAGATGTGGAAGTTCTTCGATTAGATAAGGAGCGGTGGGAACTTGTTGATGGCCAAAAAACTGAGAAGGTGCAATTTAAGTCCCATTATCTTTTTTCCCCATCAGAAATGTGTTTGATTTATGTTTTTGGTCAAGTTAAGATTGTGGCATAATCTCTAACAAGATTTTAAACACCATTTGCAGCCGTCAGTTTCGTCAAAGTGTCTCAGTCCTAAAACAGGGTAAGCTCTCCCTTCGAAACTGCAGATTTAAAATTGTGCCCTTAAGCAAACTGGTGAAATTTTTTTAAATATTGCACCCTTAAGCAAGAGAAAGAACTTAATTCTTTTGCTGGCCTACTAACATGAGT
This sequence comes from Fraxinus floribunda, assembly GCA_903798395.1. Classification (NCBI taxonomy): domain Eukaryota; kingdom Viridiplantae; phylum Streptophyta; class Magnoliopsida; order Lamiales; family Oleaceae; genus Fraxinus; species Fraxinus floribunda. Next base: position 10,368 of record CAIGRS010016979.1, read on the forward strand.
ACTATTACTTGAAGCAGCATTCTGTGACTTCATAATGACTTGTGCCATCTGGCTTTCATGTTTGCTACCAAATTTGTTTATTAACTCTATATATTTGTCAATTGTATTTTTAGCTGGACATGGTGTAGGCTTACTAGATGTTGGGAAAAAGGAGAAGATGGGAAACAGATTTTCTATCACAGGTCAAAACTAATTAAATGTAGAAGTATTGTCATGAGATGTAATACATCTGAAACACTGAATGGGATGTGCACGCTGGCATTTGAAATGGAAAATGTAAAGGAACCAGCACCCATGTGGGTGGTGGCATTCTGAAGTAATAGAAAATCAGTTGCTCTATGTTTTAATAGCTTTTATTTGAGAAGCAGTAATTCGAAGTGCCCTGCTCTGGAGCTGTAGCTATGCCTACCAACTAGTGCTGGCATTATGATAGGCCTTCGATTTCCTTCATTTTGAATTTGGTTTCTTCACGTCCATTTCTTCCTGATATCCTTGTGCTGTAGACAATCTTTGTGGTAAATATTAATTTTAGCAGCAGGAAATCAGCCTTTGTTCAGCAGGCTTGCTGTGGTGTCTGGACAACCCAAACAGTCCCATGCAGCTTTTATTCTTCTCTTTCTGATATGACCACCCTGATTTACTCTAAGGAACAGTTTTCATGTCACCAACTATATATGCAGGCCATATAAAGACATAGTATAGCATGCTGAAGACTGGCGCTAAGCACATTTACTTGCCTATACTTGATATACATTTTCAATCTATTTAACTTCTAGAACTACTAACATTTCTGGATGCATTTTCTATAATATAATCCTGAGCTTAATTTCGTGTTATCAAGACTGAGGTTTCACTCTCCAATATTTGCTTCAATAGCTATTTAATATACCTTTCAAAAAAAAAATAGCTATTTAATATATATCTGCCCTTCACTTCAACCCAGTTATAATTATTATTCCTTAAATTCTTGAATGCTAACATGTATTGGAAACTGAATGTTCCCAAAACACGGTCTCCCTTACAGCTGTTGCAAAAGGGAACTACAAATACCTTTGTACAGATGTTCATGTATTGTGTTTCTGTGCTTAACTTTTTGTGACTTGTCATTGCTGTTGCAAAATAGTATGAATCTGCTCGAAAATTTTCTCATTTCTCAGCTTTGCAGATCATCTGAGCGGAAGAAGAAGTCAACAGGAGGCTCAAAGCAAAAGAAAAAAATGGCCGAAATGTGAGCTTTTTCAATTTTGTTTCACTCGAAATATTTGTTTCTTTTGTTTTTTCATTAGCTTATGTACTTGAATGGACTGACAGGTCTCCATCATCCCAAGTAAAAAGGAAAAGAACTCCAAGGGAAAATTTGAAGCAGAGACAAAAGGGTATGTTAAGGAGTGAAACCACGAGCGGAACGGTTGGAAGTCCTGGCGTTGCTTTGACCGAATCTGCCTCGAAGTCCATTGACTCAGGTAAAGGGTCATACTTAGGGCGTGTTCGGTCGTGCTGAAAATTCAATTAAAATTGAAAATATGGTCGTTATTGGGTCCCACTCGTCTAATAAAAGTCAATAATAACGATTAGCTTTTCAATTTTATTCCGATTTTAATCTCTACCGAACACGCCCTTATTGACATTTGGTTATTTATTTGATCAAAATTATTCTTATCCATGATAACGGAACGATTCTATATAAAAAAGGCTGGAATACTCGCTAATCTACTCACTCTATTAAAGGAATTTTTTTATTTTTTTTATTTTTTAAAATTCTGATTTCTTTTCCCATTTGAATTGCGAACAATATTTCTTTCTCTGCATGGAGCATAATTGTTTCAGAATAGGTGGAATGCATAATTGTTTCAGAATAGGTGGAATGTTATGTTTACACTTTTCTACCATCTCAATTCCCTTAGAGTTAATGTTCAGCCTTGATTCATCTTTGTTTGCTGACAATTCAGAGGAGGAGCAGAAAGAAAGGATTGAAAAGAGTTCAGCTGATGTGGACCAATTTGACAATGACAAGAAACGAATGGAAGATGCAGAGAAGGGCTCTATTGATGCAGAAGAGTCCAAGGACGAAGAAACTCATTCAGGAGGAATAGAAGGATCTGATAACAGAGGAGTTTCTTTTGCAGACAAGCCGCAGCCACAAAAGGCTGAAGAAGTTGATAGTATGGATAGTCTTCCAACATCTTCAGATAAACCCGAGAAGAAGATTCCAGCTTCTAGTTCCGTGAACCCAGGACTTTCGGACGATGAGACTCTTGTACGAGCTGTGCATTTGATGTATAATTACGTTATTTTTTCAACATGAATTCTGAATCCTAATACAGATTTCTTGAAATGCAGAGCATGTGGAAGCAGCGAGTTGGAAAATAAGGCAATGGCGAATGGTTTTGTATGCTAGGCCATGCACATTGGTGGTCACAGAGCAACATGCCAAATTGCACAGCATAGCTGATCCAGAAGTAAATTGTAGCACCCAATAGAAGTGTCATAGCATATGGCAGAAAAATATCGATCCTAAATTGTCAGATGTAGCTATTGACTCCATGTTTGTATGCCATAAGAGTTTATGTACAGCCATAATTTGTTGTTGGGTCATCTCTGTAGGCTAACTTCGTCATGTGTACATTTAGAACTCATAAATTTGTGTTCACTTATATTTAGTGTCGTCCAGTCAGCATTCGCCGTATTAGTGTATTTCGATACTGTAATTTGAATCCTTTTGCTTTTGGGTTATGTAACATTAGGAATCTCATACTTCAGTCTTAAATGGTTAGCGTTTAGATATTCAAGTGATTTCTTGATTAGTAGTGTATGTTAGCCAATTCATTTATTCTAGTTTTTAATAAATCTTCTAGTTTTATGATTAACAAATATAACACTCGGTTCTTGTCCATTTGTTACCATATTCGATAAAAATAAGATTGAAGTGAAATTAATGCAATAGTTTGGATGTAGTAATAAACAAATTATCAAATTTTAATGCTGCTAAAAAAATATATTGCCTAACTTTGAAACTAAATTGCTTATAATTTTGAATTTTGGTATGTTCAGGGTTCATTTGACATGATTTTTGAAATGTGAGGGATAATTTGTTGTTACATTATCGATGATTTATCATCATTACTCAAGTAGCTGTTTTTGAACGTATTTGAATAAAATTTTGGATGTGTTGTTTAGGAAATCCTTTTAGTAGTAGGAGTTTTGTCAAATAGACCTTATTATGTTGAACATAAACTTTTCATTTAAGTGCAAATGATGTAATCAATTAAAGCTTCGTTTGGTGTTGATAACGTGTGGTATAAATGTTGTGAATATTATAAAATATGTAGTTCTGATACTAACTTAATATTCTAATGAACTCGAAATAAAAATAACGATTCGAATGGAGAATTAAAGACTCCGTTTTTTTCCTCTTAATTGCGCGCAGGCAGGGTTGATAAAGTCATCAGATAGTACATGGTCTTATCCACTGACACGTGTCTGTAACTTTTGTAATACTGATACCCAACTCACGTTACACACCCGGTAAAGTATTTAGCCCACCAAACACCATAATTGTACTTTTGTTGGGGGGTGGGGGGCGCCCCCCTGGTTTAATGGTTTAGTAAAAGGGGGGATATTTTCTCCGGGTTTAATTGCACAAAATGTCTTTACGTTTGATCTTAGTATTTAAAATGTCCATATGTTTCAAGTTTTTGCATTTTCACCCCATTTCAATGTTTCATACTTTCATTGCAGAAAATGTTATTTTCACCTATTTTTAACGTAAAATGAACAATATACTCTTCTATAAATAAAATAAAAAAGAAAAGAAAAGAAAAAAAAGAGAAGAGACAAATAAATAATAAATTACAATTTTACACTTAAATTTTTTAAAAAATACGAACGAATCCAAAATTTATTTGTCCCAACCCCAACCCCAATCCCAATCATAACCATCATCTTCTACCCCCAAAGAAAAAAGAATCCCTTTCATACTCACTGGAAAAGTGGGCTTCCTGGAGAAAGATACTGGATTTAGAACGGGAAGAGTTCGAGAGATTGTTTATGTGCAATCAAAAAGAAACTGGTATCTGTTTCTTTTTCTATGAGACAAGACCAAAGAAAGGAGAAAAGAAAAAACAAATAAAAGCTAACTTTTCTGTTTTGGGACCTCAGGTGGGAGATAGATTTTGAATTGAAGTAATGGTCCCAATGGATGGTCTTTAATGGTGTTGAAAGAAAGACAACATTGGAGCCTGAAAGGTGAATTGATAGAAGAATTGTTTTAAACTCATTCTTTGATCTCTTCTTGGTGTAGAAGATGATTGTGGCGTGGTGTGGTGTGGTGTGGTGTGGTGTGGGGTGGGCACAAATAAATTTTGGGCTCATTTGTATTTTTTAAAAAGTTTAGAAATAAGATTGTAATTTATTCTTTATTTTTCTTTTTATTTCTTTTTTGTTTTATTTATATATGAGGGTATATTGATCATTTTACATCAAAAAAAAAAAGTGAAAATGACATTTTCCGCAATGAAACGTGAAAATATGGGTGAAAATGTAAAGATTTGAAACGTAGACACGCTTTGCACAAATAAATTTTGGGCTCATTTGTATATTTTAAAAAGTTTAGAAATAATATTGTAATTTATTCTTTATTTTTCTTTTTATTTCTTTTTTATTTTATTTATATATGAGGGTATATTGATCATTTTACGTTAAAAAAAAAATGAAAATGACATTTTCCGCAATGAAACGTGGAAATATGGGTGAAAATTTAAAAATTTGAAACGTAGACACGTTTTGCACACTATATGTCAGACATATGGACGTTTTGTGCTATTAAACTTTTCGCTTCATACGAGGGTTCATTTCAAAAATTATTATACTCTGCTTTTAGGATCCGTTTGATTGTAAGAATGAAATTTAGGTGGAAAGAAAATGAGTTTCAGGGAATTGAATTGTCTAAAACTTGTTTTACTGAAAATTGTCAATTAATTATTTTTTATTGATATAATTTTTCACTTGAAAAATATTGAAATTTTAGATCTTTTTGTGTTCATTTGACTTTATTTTTCATGAAAATTGTTCATTAAAGTGATAAAATTTGTTACAATTGGGAATATAATTTATTTCCATTGTAAAAAATAAAAATTTTTTAAAAAAAAAGTTGCCTAGAAAACTAAAAACCATCAAAACCACGAGAAAACAATTCAAGGAAAATGGAATCAAGTGAGTAAAGTTGGAAAATCAACTGCCTAGAAAAATGTTACTATCAAACTGTCTAAAAGGTGGAAAATGAAAAATAATTTCCAACTTCGATGGAAAAATCTTCCAATCAAACAGGCCTTAAAGTTCTATTCAACTAATTCATTAATTTTAAAATCAAAATTTTTATTTTTATTTTTTTACAAATATGTAGGTGTGACCATTCGAGTATTAACGCACTAAGTTTATTTTTAAAAATTTATTTTTCTACAAATTCATTTTCAATTATACATTTCACGTGATTCATAACTTTTATCAACTTTTTAATTACAAAATTTCATTAAATCTTACCAAAAATTATTAAAAATTTAATTTTGTAAAGCCAAAATGTGGGCTAAATCTTACTACAATTCCAAAGTTAAGCTTGTTGCTCGATATAAATGTTACAATACTATGATGAGTAATTGAAATTTAAGTAATTATAAAATGTGTGAATAAAAATTATGCAGGAGAAATAATAATTAAATTATAATTACTACCTAACATCGTTAAAATAATTCTTTTTATTTTTATTTTTTTATTGTGTAGGTAAAAGTAAATGAATTGCAATTATTTTAAAGTTGCTGTTAAATATTGATTAGATTATAATTTAATCAGCAAATTCATGTATAAAGAAAATATGAATATTTGTTAATGATTACCCTCCTTTTCAAACCAGCAGCAAATCTTACTACAATTCACAAAGGGGGTGCCCACCGGGTTGTCAAACTGAGTGAACACCACACAACATTTTTCATCTGAATGAGAGCTCTTCGATTTTCATAGTACAGGAGCATTTTAACTTGAATTCTTTTGCCCGTCGGCGTTTCGGTTAGTATATTTTGTCCTCGTTCTTATTTTCACTTCAATCATTTTCTTTTCTTTATCCTTTTGCTCAAACATGTTTTTTGATTCATTTTCTTTAAAGACCATGAATACAATGTGTAGCTGTCGAGAAATGTTTTAATTCAGTTGCTATGTTAGGTATATGCTTAAGTCCACCATTTTCATCATTAATTCTACTTAAATGCTGATTAATGTAAGGTTACGTTTTTGTTATGATATTCCTTGTCAAATCTGGGGTTTTATTTATATGATTTCTGCAGTTGGATGAATTTTAAATATAGGGTGAAAAGTGGGTTGTGTTTCTTTATTCAAGAATTTGCTGCTCAATTGAGTATTTATGGGAATGATTAATTGAATTAATATATGTTTCAGTTTCGCCTTTGTTCTTCTAGATGTTGCACAATCTGATGGTTGCTTGAGAAATTTAGATCAATAGCTGCTGGGCTTCTATAACTTTTCTTGTATCGTTTTACTTGTTTTATTGTGTAGTGCGATTGCATTTTTTTTTGCAAGTTTTATTGTCTGAAATATGGTCTTCAGAATAATTTCTAAAGTGAAAAAGGATTATACTTTATTTTGCTCAATTTGTAATTTACTTTGTATTGCATTTCTGTAAAATGCAGTTTTGATCTTATTACAAGGTTATTTTCTAGTGCCGGGATATGGAAGAAGAACTGGGGCAGATAAAAGTGATAGTTATACGAGGATACAAATTGGTTATCCGGGACTTCAAGACCAGTGACCCTTATGTTATCCTCAAGCTAGGGGACCAGGTTGACATATTTTCTTGTTCTGTATGGTGTTTCTCTTTGGGTTTATCAGTACAATCATTTTGTTCCTTTATAATTCATTGTTCACTCTCCATGATTTACGGTTATGTTTGCTTCATTATTATAAGCGCAGTAGGATCTCTATCCATTTCTTCTTTCCGTGCATACGTTGGTTTGGCACAAACTAATATATCGTGATGTTTCCAGAGTAATATTGCATATCCACTTAGACGGAACCGTAATTATTACGACACGGCCATGCACTTTTGGTATTCATTCGAACAACTGTAATATATTTCTTTCAAGATATGATTTCAATATTGGAGACCAGTGCAAAGGGATAGTTAAATCTGTGTCTGTATATATGCGCGATCTCAACTCTATGAGTTTCATTGTCATCTTATGATGCTTTGAGTTGTGTACTGATGATTTCTTAAATTTCGTTTGATTTGTAAACCATCAAGTTTTGTAGCTTTCCTTTTGTCTCCAGACAGCAAAGACCAAGGTTATAAACAGCTGCCTTAATCCTACTTGGAATGAAGAATTTAGTTTCTCTCTTTCAGAACCTTTTGGGGTTCTCAAATTGGTATGTTTCTAATACTTCAATCGTCAATCCAGCTTTAACACAATCTTATTTTTGCTGGAAGAATGCTTTAAAAGGTTATCTATAGTTCTTAGTATTTCCACTTGCTAGAACTTTTGTCCCGATTTCAGAATTTTATGGGAGAAACCAGAAATTTGCATTTTAATTCTAATATAAGTTCTTAATACATTAACTCACCATCGTGGATGTTAACTTCCCCAAGTCCTGACTTTGTTCAAGATCCTTGAAAGATTCCATCCTATTATCTCAGAAAATGGTATTTTAGTAGGAATGAACACTGTTTTTTTTTTTAAAGTATAAGTAGCTTGAAATGGTTCCATTATATCATGGAACATAAAAGTTTTACCTGTCAATGTAAAGAAACTAAAATGAGATAATAAAATAGGAAAGAATGTTTTGCATTATACGTGACTATATACCTCTATGCTACAGTAAATGAAATGAAGTTGATACTGCAATTTTATAGGAAGTGTTTGACAAAGACCGTTTCAAGGCGGATGACAAGATGGGACACGCTCAAATAAACCTTCAACCGCTAGCTGCTGCTGCCAGATTGAGGCAGATCCTTGGGGTCGCAACTGATGGAACGACACTGAGGAAGGTTATCCCAGATAGCGACAACTGTCTAGCTGCTGACAGTTCAATAAATTGGGAAAATGGCGAGGTGGTTCAAAATGTTTGGTTGAGGCTTTGTGATGTGAAGTCTGGAGAGATAGAGTTGAAGATCATATTGATTAAGCTTCCTCCAGTTTCTCCCCCGAAATAAAGTGGATTTGCTTATAGAATTGACGATTCTCGTGGAAATCTTTATGAAAGGCGTAGTATCATGCACTCGATCTGTACCCCTTTAACCATTAGCACTGTAAGTAGTTGTGTTATGATTGTTGAAGCTCCAGGGCTTGAATCATTAGCTGCTAATATAGAATTTAAGCCCAAGGTTTGTAGGTTGTATTGCTATCATGTCATGTAAAATTGCAGTGAACTCCAGAAAAATTGTTGGAGGTGGCAAAAAGATTGCAACTGTTGTGGAAAATGATTATTAGAAATGGGTTTATTATTATTTAATGTGTATTAAAAATAATATTGAAAACCTGCCTAACTGGCTAGAGGAGTGCACAAAATTCGGGTGAAAAATAGGCCTTTGCTCAAATATTTTGTTCAATGGTTAGGAGAAAAACATGGAAAGTTTTTTTCAAAAGCAATGATCTATTTACGAGACCATTTATTTTGCTTGCATTTGTATGGTTGCAAAACATCTGAATGTTACCTTACATATTTTCTCTCTTTCTCACTTCAAGAAAATGAAAAACACATTTTTTGGAATTTTTACATCCAACAAATTAAAGGGTTTTCGGAGAAAAAAATGAACAATAATTCCATTACCATATGTTTCTGCTAAATCATACATTTGATGCCTCTTGTTTGAATCCAATACGAAGAGACAAGGAAAGTGAACAATTTTGAGGTAACGTAATTTGATTTCTTCTTTCTTATTTCTAATTTGGCCATACTTTTGTATTCGCTTATAAAATGTGGAATTGCCAAGAATGGGCAAATTTATGTGTTTTCAAAATGTATAATGAATAAATAGGTCATTTTTTTTTTAACTAAATGACCGTATTCATTTTGGTTTTGATGATTCTTGAATAGGGCAATCTTTGTCAAAATGAAACGAAGGGGTATCTTCAAGAATTGCAACATTTTCTTACAAAAGTTGCAGTTTTCATTATTTGAATGTTAAATTTGGAAGCAAGTCCCTTGCAATTTGGTCTAATATCTGGAGAAAATGTTGTAAGTTGGAAGGTTATGGTTGAAATGTTTACTGGTTTTGCAGGTTGTGGAGGAAACTGCACAATGTTCGGTTTTAGCGTAAGAACAGGTCAGAATGGCTCAGGTTCTCCAAGGTCTGTGGGTTCTCCAGGCTCTCTTAGTTCTCCGACATCTATCGGAACTCCAAGGTCGATAAGTTCTCCTAAACGGGATGTTGGAGAGATCGACACTAGAGCACCATTTCAATCTGTCAAGGCTGCTGTAAGTTTATTTGGCGACGCTGGAGCCTCGCCCAAAACAAAGCCTGTCTCGAAGAAGACAAAGACTCTCGAAGAGGTAGAATGCTTTAATTATATATTGATCAATGCAATTGTCTAGATCTTGTTGTTACTTAAACTTTCGTGCTGCAGAGAGTGCTAGAGAAGGAGACACAACATCACTTGACCCTTAAAGAACTCGAGTATTACAGGGAACAACTTAGAAGCGCAGAAATTGCAAAGGCTCAAGCATTACGCGATTTGAAGAGGGCTAATAGAACCCTGCAAGAACTAACTAACAAGCTTGAAAACCTTAGTGAATCCAAACAAGCAGCATTTGAAGCTACAGAAGCTGCGAAAAAACGAGCTAAAGAACTTGAAGAGCAGAAATCCATAAGAGCTCAACTAGGTGATGATTCATGGAGGCTAGATGTTGACAGTGAAAGAGAACTGTATAAGGCCTCTGCAGCTGCACTTATTTCTACAAAACAAGAACTTACAAATCTCAGGCAGGATTTTGATGCAGCATTGGAAGCAAAATTGGCTGCATTTCAAGAAGAAGAAGAAGCCCAACATACCGCTAAAGTTAATCAAGAGAGGTTAAGCCAGCTTTCAAAAGAAGTTACTTCCTTGCATGAAACAATCGGTCAAGTAAAGCTTGCCTCGATCCAGGCTCAAGAACAACATTCGAAGCTTATTGCAGAAAAGGAAGCCCGTCTATTAAACCATAAAACGGCTAAGGAAGAAGTTGACAAGAAAATTATGTGTTTGAAGGCAGAATATGATCCTGAGCTTGGTGAAAATCTTGAGGAGAAGCTTGAAGAGACAACAGAGGCAATCAAGGTTTTGCAAGAACAGCTGAATGATGTAAAGGCTTCGGATTTGACTTCTTTAAGAACTATAGCTTGTGATCTTGATGATGCTAAAAGGGCACTGCAAGAAATTGCAGCAGAAGAAAACTCATTACGATGTTCAGTGGGATCACTTAAACTGGAACTGGAGAACGTGAAGAGGGAGCATTCAGAATCAGAGATGAAGGCAGTTGAAACAGAATTGGCTGCTGAGAGTATGCAAGCTGATCTTGCAAAGAGCAAAACTGAATTGGAAGGAGCAATTTCAGGGGAAATCAATTCTGATGATACACATTTGGCTCTTGAGAAGCTATTGACAGAAGCTGAAAATACTCGACTGGAAGTAGAAGTAATGAAGAAAAAAGCTGAAGTACTTGAGCAAGAAGCTGAAGAAGCACGAACTGCAACCAAGGAAGCGGAGGAAAAACTGCAAATTGCATTAAAAGAGGTTGAAAAGGCGAAGGCTGCAGAGAGACTAGCAGATGATCAAATTCACAACTCACCAAAACCTGATTCAAGCGGAGGATCTGGTAGGAGGATCAAATTGTCGGTGGAGGAATTTGAATCACTGAAGAAGAAAATTGAAGCACTCGGGCATGAGGCAGATATTAAAGTTGCAACTGCCATGGCTCAAGTGGAAACTATAAATGGAAGTGAAAAAGAATTGCTAAAGAAAGTGGAGACAACTGTAAAAGAGAATGAGGATCTACAGTCAGAAATTGAGGATGCTCTAAAGAGAGCAGAAATGGCGGAAGCTGCGAAAAGGGTAGTGGAGGGTGAACTCCAGAAGTGGCGCAAAAAAGAACAGAGCGAAGCTGGAGAATCTTATATTTCTCAAGAGACATAATGTGAACGTTCTGCGAATTTGAAGCAAACCAAAATATCGAGAGATACTTACATTTTTAGTATACAAAAATTTTACCAATTAACATTCTGTATTCTAGATAGATAGATCATAAAATGAAGACATCCAGAAAAGGCTTTGTAAAGAATTATTTTTTCTTTTTTCTTTTTTTTTCAATGTTTGGAATAGATTAATCGTTTAGTAGAAAAGAAAAATAGAACAATAGCATCCATTGTGAACTCCAGATATAACCACATTGAGATGTTTACAATCATTTAAATTTATCACAAAAATTTTTTTAGCTAACATGTAAATTACATACATCATATGTGGCAGTTAACCCACAAAAGATCTACATGATACACTTATACTAGATTATACTATAACGGTAAGTGTTAAGAACAAGAGATCTTTGTTGGATGTGATTTAGCACAAAACAAGATGAATTGATCTTCTAGGACTTACCATTATCGATTCTCAGGTCCTCCAATGATTCACGACATTCATCGAGGTCCTTAAATTTCTCTAATTCAGATTCTAGAGTCTTCGCAATCTCTACTCCTTCGACAGCATCCTCAGGCAAAGTCACGTGCACAGATCCCTGTTTTCGCGGCTTGACAATTTCACGAATCAGGGATTGCTGCTTAATATAATTGTAAAGTTGTTTGTGAAAGGGGTGGTCCAAGGAATAGCAATTGTCGACATAGCTGTCTGAATGTTCTGAAGAGCCGGAACTTCTTTTACGGCAGAAATGGGGAAGGGATGAATAATCCATTATCTGCACCAAACATGCAATCAATGATAAAGATCTTGTCAAAAAACGAAAAGTGAGGAGAAGCAGCAAGTGACGTAAAGTTTTCCTAGTGGGACTATAACATGAGCCAGTTCCTTAATATGGAGTTGTTTTAAGTGATTAATTGGTACACAATAATAACAAGACTCAACAATATGATGAACAAGACTTTAGCTTCTTGATCCTTTTTAATAGCATCAATCTCTATCCAATTCCAATCCTCCGTACCAATTATGACATAATGGTTCCTAATCCAGACATCAACTATGTCTGCAAATTATAAGAAAGCACTACCTTCAATAGATCATCCTGTCCACAACCAGATAATACATTGATTTTCTTTTTTGTTCTCTCCTGCAGAAGGGGTTTGACAACCTGATAACAGCTCAGACGTAAATTTACAAACGAACAAGTTTTTGATTTTCATAAAATATAATTTAAAATACATTTACTTCTAACTGAATTTGAAAACATATCTATAAGCCATAAGCTTCAACTACATTGTGAAAATTAGATATTTGAATGCAGATAAAGAAAATAACGAGGGATAAACCTTCCAACAAGCGGAGAAGATATATGGGGCATTGACAATATAATAAGTAACTGTTTTCTCCGGGTAGTTTAGGTCATCGATGGAAGAAATAATAGTTAAGAGCTGCAACAAAAAGGAAAATTAGCATCAAAGCTAAGAAACTATACACACAGAACAAGTGAAAGGAGAAATCATATGCAGGAAGCCATATAACAACTTGCTGCCAATGTACCTTTATTTGGCTTAATGCTGAAAGCTTCAGGCCAGTCATATCTAGTATCTTTACACATTTGCTAATGTGCTTCCCATACTTTTTGGTTGCATCAGGCTACAACAAATAAATGATGAGTACAGAAAATGGACATAAAAGGAAAAAGTAAAAAAGAAAAGCAAGGATGTGCTCACCAAAATGACACGATCCCGATATTCATTGATCTGAATGTGGGATTGCACATAATAATGAACCTGCAAATAAAGAAAAAGGAATTGATGCAAGAAAAATGTTGAATTGACACTAAGCAATAAGAAACATAGAATTCAACACTAAGCAATAAGAAACATAGAAGGATTAATTTGCATGTGAAAAGGTCAGTGTTTTGAGGGAAAGGAAATTATTTTAGGCAATAAAATCGATATGTTTTACCATCCAACACAAAAAATTTGAACTGATCACTTCATATCAAGCCACACAAGCCTTTCCAACAAAAGAATTTTTTTTAAAAAATTTATTTTTCAGGTAAGTCTTCTTGATAGTTTATCTATAGATGCTGAATACCAGAATTTCATTCTCCAGTGTGAATGTGTTGATATTACATCAGGTTGGTTATTCAAGTTGACTTCTATTCATTTCCCCCATATAATATAGCAATACAAGATAATGTCCTTTTTAAATTTCAGTGCTCAATTCATGTGGCACATGAGAATATCAAAGCAATGCCACTCACAACATCAAATGGCAGCTGTTGGCCCCTCTCAAAATAAATTGGTTTTAGTTAAATAGCAACAATCTTCTCCCCTAATCATTGGGTAAAATTGCACGTGTATATTCAGTGGGAGATTAAGAATTACTAAAACTTCTAAGAAACAGTTATATCAATTGCAGACATATTAAGGAATTAATTACAAATGAAAAATATGGACACGATTCTATCTGGATTATCCTGTGTCAAAGGAAAAAACCCTACAAATATGGAGGTCCAGGCAGCAAAAATGAACTTCAGGGGATTTCATCTATGGCCATACAAAATTTTTTATATACCACGTCGAGTGTGCACGGGGCAAATATATAATCACGAATAGTTATATCTGGAGTCGATATTTTAACTGAAAGAGAATAAGATAATTATCAATAAGCCTTACAGATGCTTTGTCAAATGTGTTCAGACCTATTCCATGAGCAAAGACGGGGAGACCCTATTCAAAAAAAGGGGCCACTTATTAGAATGAGCAAGTTCATATCAAAGGAAAGTAAACTATCTCTATGTAGTTGATGAAGTATAATTGAACTTGTTCCAGTCGCTTCAAATGAGGTATGAGTGTATGGAAATACAAATATAAATTGCAGAACAAATTCAACAATGAGAACCTCTTTTGAGTAACCCGATAATCCTATAAGATGCGAATCACGTATTGCTCTGTAAAGATTGGTGGGAACAATGGGTTTCTGCAACAAGAAATAATGGTAGAGTCAGAGAGGAAATATTGGTTATTACTTCCAGACCCCACCCCACCCCCTAACACGCACAAATACAAAATGGTAGATAGATTCTCGGCATTCCTGAGCTCATGCACATCAAATTGTTCAAATAACTTTTTCATAAATAGTAAAATAACACAACAGCTGAACACATGATCACTCACCGCTAAAATATCATCAATATCGTTTTGCACCCTCCAATTCAAACAATCAACCAACTGAAATATCATCACCATCAACATATCCGTAAAATGGAATTTAGTGAATAACATAATTTCAAATAACGGATGATAATATAAATCAGAAAGAACTTCATCTAACCATCTTGTGGGCCTTCGTAACATTTCCCTCTCTCGCCTTCAAAAAGCGAATTAAAGGTTCTTTGGGATATCCTTGATGAATATTCTGAATATTTAAAAGAACTGATAAGAATTTCCATACAAACAACCCAACAGGGTTTCAATTGTAAGACTATGTAAATAGATCCTAAGTATATAGAGAAGAAAAACTAAAATCATAACCGCAGGTTGTAAAGTAGCTGCAGAAAAATTAATCCGAAAGCAAGTTTAAACAAAATGATACATACATATATATGAGCAGTACAAGAACCGTTGCAACAAGGTCCGGCAGTGGAAGTATTGAGAAAGTAGGATAATACTCAAATAATCATGTTCGTATTTGTTGTTCTTTTCGCATAACAGATTAAAGATTAAGAAAAAATTTCAAGACCACACGAAAAAAATACCATCTAAACAAAAATTCGATTGGGAGCATGAACATTACTAGTTTACACAATTGAAGAGCATAAAAATACAATACATAACTTGTTTGCATATAACTGGAGTCACAAAAATAAAATAAAAGGAGTTTGTGAATATTCTGATCACTATTAAGGAGCAGATCAGGCAGAGAAAAATACTTAAAATCAATAAACAAATAATTAAAGAGCAAAGTCAACAACGTAAACCTGAAAAGTTCTCTTGAGTGGCTCCTCAACTGCATAAATTTCCCCAAAAAAAAAGTGGTCACAAATGTAAAGCCAGATTAATTAAGAAAAGTGTTCGTAAAATTAAGATGAATAAGAGCCGACCTTCCTCCATTAAGGCTTGAAACTGATTAATGACTTCTTCTGGAACCACACCCATTTCTTCTTCTTAACAGAATGTAAATTTTGCTGGTGAAGACTCACGAGTTCAACTTTTAATTTGATATAATTGATGCATATATATAATTGAACTGTTAGTTAAAACAAGAACAACAGCATGAGCGAAAATGCTAATTAAAGATTCCACTTTTATATATTCTAAAAAAGAGAAAGATCAAGAGGTCAAGATTCAAGAAAGGCAGCCCAACCCGCACCCACGCCCCACCCCCCCGGTGTTTCTCTTTACCTCAAAAACCCTTTTGGAAAATATTCACAAATTCTTCACGTTTGAATAGTTTAAAGCAAATAATACACGTCTTTTGTTGTTTTCTTCTAACGAAATTGCTATAAAAAAAATCAATTTTTTTCTACCCTAACTTCTGTGGGTGTCGAACTTGAATTAGAAGATCTACTGTCGTGACTAGTTTTTGTAATGGAAAATACTGTAAGAACGAAAGGAAGTCAAGATCAACGGAAGAGAAAAAAACAAAAACAAAAATGGAGAATATGACATCATACCTAGAATGATATTTCTTAGAAAGTGCTAAAGCCTAAGGGAAAATTAAAAGAAAAAGTTAAAAGGAAAATTAAATATAAGGTCAATTATTGTTGTTAACAAGTACCCATTCGTCATTAATTAAAATAATCATTTTTTAAATGCAGATAATCCATCTACACGTGACCAAATACATTATACATATACGTTAACGTTAGGGACAGGTGGGAAAAGCAAAATAATTTTGTGATCATGTGTTTTTATAATTTTATATTATTAAACAATTAGTTTTAAATATATATATTTTAAGGGATTCATAAATTTTTAATTATATATTTTTTAAATTTTATCAAAATTTAGTAAAAATACTTATTGCATTCGAAATACAACGGAAATTTGTTATACATTTTTTTATAAATTTATGTGAAATTTCTAAGCTTCGTGATAGGTGATGTAACATTTGTCCTTATTTTGAAAAAAGAAAATTATTAAATGGACATATTCCTAAATCAGATTTCTTTACTGCTTCATGAATAGTTAAAAAAAGTACAGCAAAACCATTTGTACAAAAATTGTTTTGCCAAAAAGTCACCAGAATACTTACAATGCCGAGCCCCACCGTGTGTGTCTTCTCGATTGTTCTGTGGTCTCTGCTTCTATAGATGAAGGAGTTCAAAAAATCGAGTCACTGTTTGTTTGGCATTAATTCTTCGTATTTAGAAAAGTTTCAATCGTTGTCAGCCACCATAATTGACATTTATCTCAAGTTGGGACCCACATTTGAAATAACGGTCCTTTTTTTTCTACTTTCCAGATGATAAATG
This sequence comes from Fraxinus floribunda, assembly GCA_903798395.1. Lineage (NCBI taxonomy): Eukaryota > Viridiplantae > Streptophyta > Magnoliopsida > Lamiales > Oleaceae > Fraxinus > Fraxinus floribunda. Next base: position 27,021 of record CAIGRS010016979.1, read on the forward strand.
CAAAACAAACGGGGGCTAAGTTTTGACATAGATTTTTTATAATGAAGTATGTCAAGATAACTATTTTAGATAACGAGTGATTAAAAAATAGAAAAATATTATGGATCCACGTAAAAATTATCGTATTAAAGGAATATATTGTTGAAAAAAATTTAGAAAAAAAATAAAATTTAAAAATTCTCTTACAAGACTAAGTACATAAACAGTTTTTTATGTTGATAATGTCCTCTTTTGGTGAGTCATAAAGCTTTTGTTTATGTTGACAATAATTGCATGTCCCCCACACTAATTATTAATTTGGTGTAATGGTGGGTGGATGAGAGGGATGGAGCCTCATTAACCTCAATCGATTCATTATTAATCCATTGATTTTTGTCTATAATAAAATTTGAAGCAAGTCCGAGAAGAGGTGCGAGATAATTTAAACATAAGGATCCGTTTGATTGTAAATGTGGAAAATATGTGAAAATAAAATGTTTTACATGGAATTGAATTGTTCAGAAATTGTTTTATTGAGAATTGTAATTAATTGTGTTTGATTGGTATAATTTTTCACTTGAAAAATGTTGAAAGTTGGTTCCGTTTGGCTTCGTTTTTTATGAAAATTGTCCATTAAAGTGATAATATTTTCTACTATTGAATCTAGAATTTGTTCTAATTGAAAAAAAAAAATTGGAAAAAAATTACCATACCGACTACCATTTGTTTGGCTTTGTTTTGCAAGGAAATTGTCAATAAAAGTGATAAAAAATTTTTTTACCATTGTGCAAAAATTGGAAAATGAAAAATCTTGTCTATCAAACGGGGCCTAAGTAAAACTCATGATGTATTTAATAAGAAAAATTAGAAAATACTGCATATCAACTATTGTACAAATAGGTTAATTCCCAAATTATTAAGGGGTTGGCATGAAAATATTGAAAGTTAACCTATAATTGGGCTCTAAAGGGTCTATTTATGGGCCCATTGGAGTGATGAGAAGATGCCAAATGCGATACTTGGGTGGCAACGGTCAGATCCCATTTAATTTGGGACCGAAAGACGCGTTTGTGGGGCACCTACCTTCGAAGGTCGCGTCTAATCTATATAAAATATCGAGGGATCAGAATAAATTCAAGGATAATTGCAGTTGCAGGTCCCAAAAATCTCAAATTACATTTTTTATCATACTCTTTCATTTGTAGCTGGCTGGTTCCAAACCTTTCAAATCTGTGCTACGAAATGACCCTATACGATTGAATCTAACTATATTTTGATCAATTTTAAAAGGGCCCCTAGGCGTGCTGGGGCGCCTAGGCGTGGCAAAGCGCCCCTAGGCGTCCTGGGGCGCTTTCNGGTTCCAAACCTTTCAAATCTGTGCGACGAAATACGATTAAATCTAACTATATCTTGATCAATTTTAAAAGGGCGAAAATAATAGACTTTACACATTTTTTTTTCACAAAATAATTAAAATAACCAGAAAAAAATAGAGAAAATGAACAAAAAAAAAAACCCTAAACCTTCGTGCCATATCCACCACGAAGTCCTTACCCACCCCTGACCAACATAGCTACCATCTCCACTAACAAACCTAAATCTACAATCGAATTTCCAAACCTAAATCTTCTGGCTTTATGTTTCCTAGCAGATCTATAAATTCTACTCCACCATCATCGTCCAAGCCCCAATTCCCTACCATTGATTCCTTGGGTCAGTTGGAACCATAAACCAACACAAATTTCTGTTAAATCCTAGAGATTCCATCAGTGTTTTCTATCTGATTTTTTACGTCAAAATTCATATAAGCTTTAAGTTGAGGGTATTGAACCGGAACTTGCAAGAAATTTGGAAAGTGACATCAAGAAAGTGGGCATAAGCCATTCTCGGGCTAGGTATTCATAGATGTATATATAGATGTATGTTATACTTCAAACCAAGTATTGATGTGATGGAAAATATTATTGATGTGATGGAAAATATTATTTTATTGGAGAATGTGTGGTTAAAAATGAGTAGAAGAATGAGAATGAAAAAAAGAATGTGGCCCAAACAGGGACTTCATCATGAAAAATGTTATTTAGAACCTAGCATTCATAAATACTATCATGATCATATTTGAAACTTTAGCCAACTAGACCGTGGTGACATGATATTACGTACGACATAACTATTGTATTTCTACTTGTTTCACTAGGCATAAAACTCGGTTGAACATCTCCTGCCCAATAGCTTGTAATTTTCATCCACTTCTTTTACCATGAAAGGGAACTATACTGTTAGAATTTGGGTGTGACCCGAATTCTTTTGTTGATATCTTTGAAGTAATTGAATTCTAATTGAAGTGCACATCATGATGAATTCAAGTTTGGAATGCTGTTGGAGTCATAAGAAGATCAAATTTCAATGATAATTAGGAGTTTGACTTGAAGGACAACTTTTGGATGACAAAAAGTAAGTTTTGGAATATTAACCCGAAACCTAGCGCTTGAGCGCTAGGGGTAGCAC
>CAIGRS010016980.1:0-12754 GCA_903798395.1 Fraxinus floribunda
CTTTTGTTGCCAAATCAAAAAATCTAATATCTCGTTGAAAATCTCAGTTTCAAAATGTGAAAATATTTTGAAAAACAGAACAACTAAAATTGCACAAATAGGTCACATAAAGTAATCCTAAAGCAATAGTATACACCATTTTAGATTCCTCGAGTTTCGTGAGATAAAATCTCAAATCAAAGGAATGTTCGAACGGGTCAAGTCCGGGTGTTCTACAAGGATAATCAATAATCAGTACAACACGAAGTTATATAAAACAAAAATAAAAAATTTCCACGCAATGCAGTCTCATACGATGACTAAGCAACAGTTATAGCACAAACGTAAATACCAACTTGCAATCAAAATCAACATTTCAAATAGAGCAATTAATTCCTAAAATTCTAGCAAAATCCTAAAGTCACCCACATGATGACGCAGTAATGCTGAAATTTAAACGGCATAAGCCAATTTATCAGAGCAGACAACATATCTGAGTCCGTAAGTTATGAGAGATGCGAATTTACTGCTTTAGGACCGCAATTTGTGGCCTAAAGTAATTCAGTAAATGTTTTGCAGTTCGACAACTGTCTCACCAAGGGCAAAATCGTTCAAATTTTCTTGCATAACCTGAAATACTAAACTAAAAATATCAGTACATTTAGGGAATCAAGCTTAACAAACTCGTCGCTAGAAAAGACTGTACGCGCCGCCTCCTCCTTTCGTGGGCCTCAAGGGCTGCCTCCACCACGCTCCACCTACCCAGCTGCTCCTCGACCTACATGTTCCAACAGTGGTCACCGTTTGTCCAGATGGTCACTAGTTTCACTGAAAATGAGTTTGAATGTTCGTATTCCTTAGAAAAAATCTAGACATATTTTGGACAGTTCTTCCTGCCGATTTCTGCTGCATTTTTGGCCAATTTGGTTCTGATTTTTAGCCCCAACTTGGCTTTGATACCATGTGTAGATTATTATCCTCCAATTTTTCCAAGACCGAGCTCAGTAAAACCACCAAGTCGACACCAACAATGACAACCAATCTCCAGAACAACAACACCACTAATGGAAATGGTTGCTTCCAAAGTGCCACAAAGGCTGAATGTGAGTGATGTTTTGGTAGCCCAAACTAGCCACAAAGGCTAAGAAAGGAGGATGAGAAGGTAGCACAAAGCAAGAAACTCTCTTTTCTATCCTTATGTAGATTATTGTCCTCCAATTTTTCCAAGACCGAGCTCAGTAAAACTACCAATCGACACCAACAATGACAACCAATCTCCAAACCAACGACACCACCAATGGTTGCTTCCAAGGTACTACAAAGGTTGAGTATGAGTAATGTTTTGGTAGCCCAAACTAGCCACAAAGGCTAAGAGAGGAGGAGGAGAATGTAGCACAAAGCAAGAAACTCTCTTTTCTCTCCCAATTCTCACGGCTCCAACATTCACACTACGGTAAAACACAAGAAATCGACCTACTAATAAGCCCAAGGTAAGTGGGCTTTTAGGTCAAACACAAGAGGCCCAATAGATAACAACAAGTGAGCTTTCAACCCTAAAGCCATCCAAATTAATGGATCGGGCCATGAGTAACACTAATGAAATTAGGCTACTTCAAATGGTCCACTTAGGTTGTCGGAATGGTTCGTTCATTGGGGTGCCGACATGAACGACATTTCACTTCAATCATCGGTCGAGACCCATGAAGTCTAATCCAAACTATAAAATCGGTTTAACATCATCGCTCGAATTTATTGGGTATCAAAACCCAACACTAAGGTATCAAACAGACTTCATGAACCACCCAAAAGTATCAAACCATCCTCTACATCTCTGCGCTTCTTAATCAGCAAGATTACTATAGCTTTTTATCTTTCCTTGTAAATGCATTGCCAAGGAATTACTAGGCTCAAAGATGAAAACATTAAAATGTGTCCGGCGAGCAATTAGATGCAAATGTCCTTAAGTACCAGAATTAACTGTCCCTGTTGAGATTTGCAACCTTCTGTGCATGAAAATTGAGATACAAATAATTCCCCAAAAAAGCTTTATCCAATTGAATTCAATGCCACGTATTAAGCCCTCCAATATCTCAGCTTGGACAAGAAAATTTTAATCTTGGAAATGCTTGACGTTCCACTTAGTTCATGTTTGTCATCCTTTAAAATTTAAAATCTTTTGTTACAGTATCATTCTCCACCACATATTCAAACAATAAAATATTCTATATACAAATCAATAAAGTTTTCTTACTTTTTAAACACACATTTTCTATCAATATACTATTTTATAATACATTGAAAGAAATTAATGGTTCTAATTTAGAGCCTCTAAAACAGATATGTAAGGGGTGGGGGTGGGGGTGGGGTGATATTGACAGATGCAAAGCTAAATACAAGCCATCATCTTTCTTCGAAATTGGAGCAACTTAAATTTCTTGGTGGCGGGATTATAACTTCAGTCACCGGTGGATTTTGAGAAATTTTTTTGACACAGTCTTGTTTGGTATCAATTGAAACTTAAATTAAAGTTTAACAATTAATTTTAATAATATATTTCATGACATCCACAATTTTTTCATTTTTATCAAAATCTATTAAAAATATAATTTTAATCCTCACCCAACAAAGACAAAATCATAATAAATTTAATTTTTCTCCCGTCTTACTCTCCCTCGCACATTTTACCAAAACCTTAATATTTCTAATTTTTTAAAATTTGCCTATAATTTTTCTGCAAATTATCACATCTACCACAAACCTTCAATTCTCAATAAATTTTCAATTAATTAGAACTTAAATTTGCATCTTCTTCTATCAAATTGTATATATAAAAATGTGTCTGAAATGATTATGTTCAATTTTAACTTATATATTTAACGAATTGTGTTTATTTGATTGATTTTTAGTATTTAATATTGATTATATATTTTTCTTTTCGATTACTTGAATTGATTATTTTTATCAAATACATTATAAATTCTTGAAACGTAAGATTATTAGTTATATTTTTTTCCTTCCAATTATTTGAATTAATTGCTTGTATCTAATACATTATAAATTCTTTAAACGTAAATATGCATTTTCTTGTAATGAGCAAAATATTAATAAAATGATTGTTCGAAATCAAATGAATGAAAATGATGAACAAAATATTAATGAATGAATGTTTTTTAAATTTAAATTTGTGTTTTCTTAAGTCAAGTATGTATCATTAAAAAAAAATCAAGAACAAAGTATTCGTTTCGTAGATTGTTTGATTGTGCCCCTAGCTCAAAATGGCTGAGTCCGCCTGCTTCTGGTGCTGATCATCTTAGCAATAAATTGAAACAAATTAAAAATCAATTGCAAAAATGTAAAAACATTCCCGACTGACACAGAAGGAATTGGAGTAAAACCTTTAGAAAAGCATTCATTATTGGATTTGTATTATTATCAGAGGAACGAAATCAGGTCGTTGAGGATGGAAACAAAGATTGTATCGTATGGCTTTACCCGGAATTTTCAAAACCAAGAAGTAACAACTGGTGAAAGATCAACTTCGTACTTCACAAACCTGTCAGAATAGTCCCTATTCATTTCATAGACATTGAACTGAAGTATCAATGGTAAGTGTAATTCCAAATTCCAATTATACAGTTATATACACAATTATTTTTAGTCGTAATTTTCGTAAATTTCGTGATCTCTGTCGATCTCATTGACAAAGTTTAGTTTTCTAAAAGGTGCATTTGGTTGGATTTTGGATATCGCTGATGACAGAATTTTGGGATTGTTATTAGAGAGTGCTAGTGTTTGGATACCATCTTGACTCGATGAGTGGTTTTATGTTTCAGTTAAGAGATCATCAATAGAACAACAATTTGAGCAGATCTGCAGATGTCGACTGTTTTTGGGAATTTTCAATTCTAAAAATTCTTTGAAAGCTAGTAATTTATTGTTGACCAGCTCCTGAGAACTGCAAGCTAAATAGATAATAATATTGTTGACAAATGACAAGTTCCTAAGAATTGCAGAAGAAGCTAAATATGTATGAACAAGGCTACATGTGCCGTACAGATACTTTTAAGGGGGGTGGGTGGATAATTTTTATTTTTTACTTTTTTTATTGCGCGGGACCCACCCTCATGTGAGAGGGTGTAAGGCTTCTGTAATTTGTACAAATGGAAATTTCCAATATGTAATCTCTTTAGGGTGTGTTTGATAGATATTATTGAGGAAATAATGTATCTTAAATAGTAATATGATGAGAAATATGAGGTTAGAAAGTAAGGACAAGTTATTGATGTGATGAAAAATATTAATTTATTGAATAATGTGTGGTTGAAAATGAGTTTTGAAATAATGTATTTTTAGAGAATGTGTGTTAAACAGGGGCTTAATCTTTATTTCTGGATATTCAAGTGAGTGTAACAATTTGGATTCTTGAATTAAAGAAAAAAAATATATTTTCCGGGAATTATTACAGAAAACCAATTTACATTATTATTTGAAAACCAACAAATTCAAAATAAGAAGAATTGTAGAGAATTACAAACAATTATTAGTATAAAAAACTTCATTGACACAGTCAAGACAAAACAAGCATCAAACACAGCAGAGAGACTCAATATATTGATATCCATCTGTCCATGTAAAGCTTAAGGCTTCTTCTTCTTCTGCATAATTATTTTCAAATCCATTTGGCCATGTAATGCTTAAGACATCTTCAACCTCATGGAGCATTTCGAAAGTCCTATAAATAAGATTGTATCGTATGACTTTACCAGGAATTTGCAAAACCAGGAAGGAATCCTCGTCCTTTTCGCCATGAATCAGACAAAGAATGGACCAGCGGTAATACCAGTCTGTTGGGTTAAGATAACTTGGGATCATCCCAGGAGAAGCAGTAACAAGTTGTGAAATATCAACCTCGTACTTTACGAACCATTCAGAATAGTCTCTTTTCATTTCATAGACATTGGACTGACGTCGTGGACCGAATCTCTCAATAAAGTTTAGATGATCGCAAGACTCCCCAAAATAATAATCGCTTCTCCCAACCCAGCCATATGGGATAGGTGGCATTGGCATTGTTTTGAGCCTTTCCTCGTCTACATTGAAATACAAACACTCAACTGTCTCATTACTGATCCAATGAATTGAACCGTTCCAATAGACCCCTTTTTCGAAATTTGCTTCTGTGGTGAAACGTTGACTGGATACTTTCCAAGGACCAGTTTCAGATGAGTAAATTTCAAAGTGATATTCATGCTCTCCTCGATCCAATTCTAAGTGTTGGACACAAACAACTTTGTAGTGAGGAGACTTGGCAGGATCAAAAGCTAAGTTCATGCTACGTATTTTCTTTGGGATCCCGGTCTCTTGATCTGGTTTTGGAAGTGTAGTGAAGTATTTGGTAGTGGGATTATAAACATAGTACCTACGATTAGACTCACGAGCTTGATCGCTACTACAGAGCAGGAGTCCATTGCACGACTGTACAATACTAATCCCAGATGGATCTTTAGTGAACTTGAGTTTTCTAAAAGGTGGATTGGTTGGTTCTTGGACAGAAAAGGGAACGTAATCAAACCAAGGGATGACGTGGTAGTTAATGCTTGGCGATAAGAAGAGGCCCAAGGCAGGATTGGATTTCGGATTGCATAGAAGGCAGAATTTAGGATTTGTGATTAGAGAGTGCCAGTGTTTGGATACTAATTTGAAGCGAATGAGTGATTTTATGGGGAGACGCAACAAGATTTCAGTTAAGAGATCATCAATTGATGCAACAATTTGGGCCGACTTGGCTGTTCTGATGAGTTTGATTTTGATTTTCATGTTGGTTTTTTGTGCTCGAGTGTGTTTCAACATGTCTAATATATCTCTATTTCAATTCAAAGATTGCTGTGAAAGCTAATAATATTGATGACTTGTTCTCCAGGATTGCAGAACAAGCTTCTCGTTATGTGTCTCAAAACAAGGTCAATGGGGTCTATATTTATTACAATATTCTGTTCCAATATTATCTCTTTGTTTATTTCATTGATAATCAATAATGAGAAAACTAAACTATGTGGCTTAGTATAATCAAAATTATCAATAGTAAATAGTTCATAATGAAATGTATATAGAACAGAAAACAAGACCCCGTCAATCTAGGATTTGCAACATCTCGGAGCTTCCAAAAACTCTCATCTCCAAACTGTAAATTGTGACCTTTCTTATTATTATGTGCACTACAAAAAACGAGTGCTCGCACTTTTCCTTGAACAAGAGTAGGTATTCGAAATTCGCAGGAAAGCTTGTTGAACTTGAATCCAAGAAAGCATTAGACTACTATACGCTTTTTAATAGAATTCTTCCAAAACATTTTCTTTGAGAGTTTCACATATCTCTTAAGTTCTTCAATCTTGATCTTGATCTTCATCCACCCCGATATAGACTCCTCGTAGACTACTGACTCTTTTGATGTCGTTGAAAAATCTACAAGACTCAAACGTCGCCATAATGATCTCAAACACCGTAATTCTACGCCACTGTATCATGGGAGGCTCAAATGCTGGTTTCTTTTCCACCCACCTTTCGGATTCATCACCTGCAGCCAATCCCCCACCGGCATCGTGCACGTACAGTGGGGCGGCAAGTGTGTAAAATCCGGCATTCAGGCAGCTTCCATTCGGGATGAAGCGTTGAGAATGAGATGGAGGGAGGTCAGAAACAGGAAGGGTTTCACCAAATGCATCTAGGTCGGTGATTTTAGGCTTGCCATATGCAGAGCCGTTCGAAGATAGTAGAGTTTTGCGAGTGTGGCGGCCAGTGGGCAGACTATAATGTAGTCATAATAGGATACTTCTGAGCTGAGGTTGCTTCGTGTTTGAAAGTTTGGTTTGGTGCTGTAAACCAGGAAATATTGAGATTAGTTTTGTTCTTGATAAATCTGGAGTCGAGTACTCGAGTTCATGAATTTTTCTGGTGCTATATCGAAATCAAATATATGCAGCACGACTTCAAATATTCAATTTATTTTCTGAATGTATTTATTTCATTCGAAAAATATTTAATTACCATAGTAGTGGGCAATTGGTTTATATTGATTATAAGCCAAGCAGGGTGTCATAAATATACTTCATTTTCAAAAACGAACAATTTGCTACAATTTGCTTTGCTGAACTAAAATACGATACGTCTCAACAAAAGCTGTCCTGAGATAACACTTCTACACAACTGCAGAGGACCTAACAAAATTGGCAATAGACACTGCCTGATGTCTTCTGCTTGCTTACATAAAAAATGGATAGCAATTTCTTGGCAGAATAGATAGCCTTAGATTCGTTGGAGTATTACCAACGGTATACATCATCAGAGGTATTGTCGAAGGCTCTCACCACTTAGATTTTCCATTTCCTTCAGAATCTCTTGTGCAAGAGATTTGACAGGCAACTCAACATCCTCGAGCAATTCACCGAGGAAGGGGATTGTTTCGGGCAAAAATGCCAGATATTCTTCTTTAAATTTCTCTACAAGGTACTGGACAATTCNCCCCCCCCCCCCCCCCGCCCCCAGTTGACCTCTTACTCAACAATCAGAATAATTTGAACAAACTTAGGCCATCACTTTTCTAAGAAGAATTATAATGGTGGTGTTTGCCTGCAGGATTTGATATATGTCAGAATGGAATGGTTTTAGCATCAAATGAAGGTGGGATTGGTGTTAAATCAACATGGGATATCCCATGTTTATAAATGATGATAACAACAGAACCAATATGTTTTTCTGTTCTTAGATTTGTCTGTGCATCCAAAGAGAGAATACTAAAAATATGCAATACAAAGACAAACAGCTAGAATATCAGATTACTGGAAGGAAATATTTTGCAGACCTCATGATTCAGCGGCTTCCACAGATCCAGTCTTGGTCGTCATTGTCGGTTCTGGCCAATACAGGCAACCAACAAATCATCCACTTCCTTCACCGATGGTATGTCTGGATATAATTCTAAAGAGACTGGGGGATCCACGACAAGTTGTGACACAATTGGTTTCAGAAGAACCTGAAATAAGAAATAATACATTTCAATCAAAAAGAAACAAAGGAAGAAACTGTGCCAGACTACGTAAAATATTCTCGATTATGTAGTATACAAAAGCCAATAGTCACGTTTGTTGCAATAAGATGGAAAAGAGCAAAGAAGTCCTTTAATCGGAAAACTATCATTCTCGAAGTCTCGGTCTGATAGATAGTGAGTGGGTGAAAATATGAAATAATCCCAAATATCATCATTAACAGGGTTATTTAAATTGTCCTATAAAACACGCAACCTTCCTTGGCACCTCCACCTCCACCTCCACCTCCAAACCAGAAACCAATAGCCCCAATTCCACTCCCATAAAAATATAAAATAAAAAATAAAACTGTCCAGATCTAATTACTAAAAAGAGCAAAAACAGCATTACCAGAAAGGAGGAAACACCATCAGATTGATAGCTTCACTTTTAAATACGAGGAAAAAAATAAAATAAACATTGTTTATAAACAATCCCCTTGCAGAAGCATCCAAGAAATGGCAAAATCTAATCCGCATATGGTCCAATATTTGACACCATTTACAGTGCAACAAAGTTGTCAAGACATGAAGCAAAAGGGATTTAATAGTAAGATGCATCCTTGCCTGAAAATTGGATGAATCAAGAAATTTGAGGCTTCCAGTATCATAGAGAAAACATTTATGTAGAGATGATAAAATCAATGCCCTTAGATGCCACATTTCAAGCGACAATCCAACATCTCTGTCCTTTGAGCTATTGCTTGTTTCGTGGAGCTTTGTTTTCTTCTTTTTAACTGGGCCTGTTTTTGTATCATCAGCACGAACAAGATATTGAACACAGCCATCAAGCAAGTACTTGAAGTAAGGCACAAACAGTGATCTGCAATGAAATGAAAACCATTGAATCATACAAAGACGTGCAAGAATTCTACAAATCTGATTGGTTGACGTCTTGAAAAATGTTGTGGGCCTCTAAAGCATTAAAATACTTGGCCTTGTGAAATATACAAGGATACGAGATACAACATTTACATTTCAAATAAAAAAAATTGGTTTGCGTTAAAATACAAGAGCAACGATGACACGATTCCCTAAGTGGCCACAAAGTCCATGCAAATGATGACTTGAGCCTACAAATTTACTTTCCTGAGTGACAAATATAAAAGCCAATGGGGCCAAGATGGATGGTGAAGGTGGTGAAGGAGCAAGAACAGCAAGACTTTGTTTTTGCAGGTGGCAGACGGTGATTTTTGGAGAATCCATGAGATAATTGATATCCTCTCCTGGCGACGAACATTCAAGCAGAATAGTTTGACCAATCCTAAGAGTACGTATCACTGAATACATGATTGTAGATCTTTTCAAAATTGTGACTATTCAATATCTCATTCACATGATATCCTCATTTTGTGGCATTCAATTCTTATATTATGTGCATAACTGATATTCATGTCAACTAAGTAACCATTACGCCCATTAAACATTAATTTGGCCCCAAACATTAGAATTTCAGGACATGAAATAAAATGTTTATTCGTCTCAAATTCCCACAAATCAAATTTTGGAATACTAGCTTGCTTGCAACGAAAACCATTAACCTAGATTACTTTCAAGAAACCTACGTGACAGACCAGAAAGCTGTTATCAGATAAATCAATAGCTAACTTACCGATGGTTGTCAGCAAGTTTGTTGACCAATCCATAGAAGGAAATTACGCGATTAATTGTTTGTCCAGAATTATATTCACTATCTTCGACATCTGAACTAGACCATTCAATACTCTTGATGAAAAGAGGCCTGAACATAGTCTCTGTTAGTTTCATAGTCAGGGTAACTGTTGCACTTAAGACATTTTTCTCAACAATAATGATATTTTTAATTGAGGCAGGGTGCTGGCGGCGAAGATCAAGTGCTAGCAAGCACAAGTAAAAAATCTTCATATAATAAGCACCAACAGATGATCTGTCCATCGAATTAACCAGGTTCCCTAGCATTTCAAAAACAATTGATAAACTTGACTCCCCAGATTTTGCAGCATCAGAATATAATCCCAGCACAGGTGGGAGCAAAAGCCGAACCTGATGAACAAAATCAAATATCAATAGGAAGTTCCAACATTAATAATTTATTTAATCAGAAAAGTACGTCAAAAAAAAATAAAAATAGGAAGCATTTGGGGAAGCTACTTACAGGGATTTTATCAGTAATGAGCTTTCGCACGACATCAGCTTTCAATTTTAACTTTGGCTCTGTGGTGGAAACATAAAGCGGATGCAAAACAATAAGTCCTAAAATATCTCCCAGATATGGGTTGAGAAATCCACCAAGTTTGTTAACAACTGCCTCTAAGGTGAGAAGGATAGACATGGAGAGGGAGTCCTTCAAATTTGATGAACCAGTAGTCCTGTCAGTAATTCTTTTGGTTTCTGCAGCCACAGAAGGGACATCATGAGATTTCCTTACCACACATCCCATGATACCCGGAAGTTCAGGCAGAGCCTTCGGCCCAAGTACATTAATCAGTGCACCTGTAGCACGAAGGCAATGAGAAGAGACAGAAGAATTGTCTGAACAGATTCTTCTGCTCACAGACCCAAGGCACATGCTGAAGACTGAATCATGAGAAGGGAATTTGTTGGCCAAAACTTCCAGTGCTGATACAGCTGCCAGTTTCAATGAAGTACTTGAGTCATCATCAGGCAAATCAACTAATTTTAATATTTCCAAGCACAAGTTATTAAATGACTCCAGAGAAGTCTCATCGAGATTAAGCCATAAGCTCCTTATGCTTGAAACTAATCCTTTTTTCTCAATCTTTGCATTAATAGTACTGGAATCCTTCACCGTCTCACATAGAACTCCAAGAGCCTGTTGCACATGAAATATAAAAAATAAAAGATTAGAACTCCTGCAAATTGATAATTAAAGCAAAATTCCCCAAATCAGAAAGGAATGTGCACGTGCAGAAGAGAGACACAGAGACAGTAACATTATGGGCCACCCATTTTCAACTAACAAGCTTTTAATCATTTTAATAAAAAGAAAAAAGGTTTCAGACAAAATCCCCATTCAATGGAGGATCTATGCTATCTTGAATGGCCAGAAGTTTTAGCAATTTCTGCTTGCTCGAAAATGCATCCATTGAAAACAGACAGGAAGCAAAAGGACTGACTTTTACCTTCTTTCTCACACTCCTGTCCACTTGGCCAAGTAAACGAATGATGACAGAGAAGTAGGTTGCTGGTAGCAGGCCCTTTGTAACAGTTTTTAAAACAGCATGGAAATACTCCTTCAGTTCTTTCCTGATGACAGAAGGAAGACTAATATGCTTTCTTTTCAAGTCAATCAGTTGTAGATGAAAGACAACTTGCTCCATAAGTGCACCAACTGTAACCTGCATATTCATTTCAGCTGTAGTGAAATAAACCCAACTTCAGAACATTCTGAATTTTCATAAATAGATTAGAATTACTTTTAGCACCATGGTCTCATTGTGAATGGAGTTTCTAAAAGAATTTGTTTTCTTACACTCATCCACTCGATTAGGACCAGGTCATCAATCTAGGCACTATAACATTAAATGAATGATACGGTCATCTCAATGGCAAGTATTCTCTGACAGACCGCGAATTAAAAACCGGTGCTGGGGAGGAGTTCAATAGGAGGGGAAAGGAAGGAAGAAAAGGAGCTTCCACAAACAAACACATCCAAGCACTTACTACAAAATTTCAATCATCAGTAATAATGTGAATGGTACGTGCAGCCAATTTTGTAATAATCCAAACATCGTGTTCTCACTAAAGGTACTTGATATCTCAGAATAGATTGCAAAGCTTGCGAACAACTAAAACTCCCTTTTTTTGGGCAATCACCTCACGCCATAATAGGTTTAGTTCACATCTCCCTTTACTAGTTCTATAATTCATTGCTCTTTGTGAACAAAAGCTAACTTATATCTACAAAGACACGTCCCAACCATCTGAGTCATCAATCCCTTCATCTATCCTCAATTGATGCCACCTCCACTTGTAGGTATATATCCTTGCATCTTAATTTACATACTTCAATGAGGCCATAAAATCAATATTAACAAGTTCACTTCCCAGTGCCTACCTTGTACCCGAAATTTTTAGAATAAAATTATTTGTTATAGTTTATGATTTTGATAGTTGAGGGACTAAAATAAAGTATGTTTTAAATGGGTCAAATATTTAACTTTTTATAGAGTGACCAAAAGTATACCAATTTTAGGCTCATTTGGTAGCTCGCATTAAATAATGTTTGTTGGGCTCAAGAAAATGTATGTTTGAATAAGTTAAGCCCAAGTTAATTCAATCCAAAGAAACGTATTTAATATGTATTTTTATAATATAAAGGTTTATTTTCTAATCACAGTTATCTTATATTTTGAAAAGATTTAATCATATCTTCTTCCAATTACACGTGCATTGTATTGTATATATATTAAGTTAATCACGTTTATCTCCTNCCAAGTTAATTCAATCCAAAGAAACGTATTTAATATGTATTTTTATAATATAAAGGTTTATTTTCTAATCACAGTTATCTTATATTTTGAAAAGATTTAATCATATCTTCTTCCAATTACACGTGTATTGTATTGTATTGTATTGTATATATAGCCACTCCTTCAGGCGGCGGCCCTAGGCAAAAACCCTAGCGCCGCCGCCCAAGATCTGCCGGATCCGATTCCCCCCCTGACAAACGCGCCCGACCAGTGGGCTGGGGGG
>CAIGRS010017007.1:0-14178 GCA_903798395.1 Fraxinus floribunda
ATTAGTTTATTTACCGTTTTTCAAATCTTATGTCTTTAATTGTGTGCGTCTCTTTGAATTGTTAGAATTAAATTGATTAAAGTAGTGTAATCTAAAGTATCATTCATCGAGGGATCGACAACCCGGACTCAAAAAGTCCACTTTATTACTTGTACGCGACCCGTGCACTTACGGTATATTTTCAAGCGAACAATTATGATGACAAAGTAAGTGGAGGTTTAGCTAGATGGCTATTGCTATGCTAGATCGACTGCCATCATGGTAGAGTGACTATCACTAATGCTACGCTAGACCGACTGCCACCATGGTGAAGTGACTACTGCTAAGCTAGACAGACTGCTACCATGTATGGTAGATGGATGCTGTTATGCTAGCCCGACTACAATCATAGTAGACCGACTGTAGCTATGATGCCCTAAATTTCATTATGCTGGATGACTTACTCTATGCTAGACAACTCTTGCTATAATAAATCAATTATCATGACTTTTGACTATCTAAACATCTTTTTTAGTTGATTGATTACTCTTTGATGGTTATAATTGATCCCACTAACCGTTCAGTGGGTTGAGATCCTCTACTTATGTCATGGATGAAAAATATCTTATAGATAGACATGCTACTCTTGAGATGTGGACAATAACCGTTTGATGGTTACACGTCATCAAACATATATAAATACTCCAAAGGCATGCCAGTTATGGGGGTCTGATTTTTCCTCAACATATTTTCTCTCTGTTTCCTTAAGTTATTTCATTCATAACCCCATGAATAAATCTCACGTGAGAGGTACAATAGGGGAGAAAGCCCCAACTTTTTGTAGGTGTTCAATTGCTCATCGAAGTAGTAGAAGCCATCTAGCTCTGCCAAGGAACAAAGCAAATGTCATTTCAATATCATTTCATTGACGTCATCTGTGGAAAACCACTGAACATAAAGCAATGTCAAAAAGACGAATTAGGAGTAATGCTCACTTGGTTAGAAATATAGTGGAGCCGAAATTTGTTACCAAGGGTCAGAGCCGCTGCCACTGCAGTATTTGACGCAGAGCTAATTTAGCATCCTGGAGACCTAGTTGATTGCCATGATGACTCTTTTACAAAGTTAGATGCAGAGAAAAGCTGGTCTGAAGTTCTAAAACATGATACACGTGGAGAATCTCCCCAAGTGGCTGAAACGGATGTCCATCCGATCATTCGGGAGATGGTTGCAGACCAAGGGTCCCATGAAGTCACACATCTGTAATTTCCATGTCCAATGGTAGACTTTGAACGCAAAATGGAGGAGATGATGGCCCGAAAGATTGATGATGCATTGTCAAGGAGAAATGGTAGAAACAGGCAAATGGTTTTGGATGACGGCCCATTTGATCTAGAGATCATGGTAGTCCTTCTACTAAAAGGCTTCAAACAACCAATAATAGAAGAGTTACGGATCCGATCACATGAGGACTTTCGTTGATAGGATAAAATTGTAGGCTGCCTCAAATGCAGTGATGTGTCAATCTCTTCTATCGACACTAAGGAAAGATGCTAGAGATTAGGTAGATACCTTGGTACCCCGATCTATCAAAAATATTGATGAGCTCTCTATGAGTTTTGTAGCATATTTCTTAAAGAGTAAGAAAAAGAGGAAGATAACCATTAGGTTGATGCAAGTTGTCCATGAGGATAATGAGCCCCAACAAGAATACTTGGCCAGGTTCAGTTGGGATACACTTGGTATAAAGGACGTTCAAATGTCTTCCGTGGTAACTGCATTAATGAATGGCACCAGGAACTGGGCATTTAAGATGGCGTTCTCTAAGATCCCCCCCGGAGTCAATGCATGACTTGTTGAAAAAGGGAGAAAAATACATAGATGTAGAGGAAGCAGAAAGGGTTACAAAAAATCTTCAAGAAGGAAGAGAGCCGAAAACTCATAAGTGAAAGTCACATGATGAACGAAAGGTCTCCAATAAAAGAAAGTAAAAAATGAGCATATGAATACTAAATATGCATAGGATCGATCAACTAGGTAGAGGTAGGAAGAAGTCAAAGCTATTACTCCTTTGAACACTTAGCGTGCTAAGGTGTTTATAGAAATTCGAGATATTAAAGGACTCAACTAGCCAAAACCTATTGTAGTATTTGCGAGCAAGAGAGGCAAGAGAAGGTATTGTCATTTCCATAGAGACCATGGACATGATACAGAAGAATAATCTATTTGAAGGAGGAGATTGAGCACCTCTTAAAACGAGGGCTCCTGACTAAGTATGTGAAGAATGATCGTGGCAAGAAGAAAGTTGATGACCGTCCCCACCTAGGGATGGTGTAATAAATATGATTTTTGGAGGCATAGCGACATGTGGAGATTCTAGTTCAGCTAGAAAGAGTTATGCTCACTCTGTTGGGATTTGCTCCATTTAAAAGAAGGTGAGATTCAATCAAAATATCACTTTTAGTGAGGAAGATTTGATGGACGTGGCAACTTCCTATGACGATGCCTAGGTGGTCTTCGATGACATAACACATTTCGACGTCAAGAAGGTGTTGGTCAATGGCGATAGTACATCAAATGTTCTTGCTTGGAAAGTATTTTTGAGGGTGAAAGTTTCTTCAGAAATGTTAAAATATGTGTCCTCCACTCTCCAAGGATTCAGAGAAGCCAGTTTTATCCCAGATGGAAATGCAGAACTTCCGAGACACTGAGCACATAGCCTACAAACGTGGTGATCTGATAAGCTTTCTGGTTGTCGAACCCCCATGGCGTACATTGCAATTTACAGTCGACCTATGCTAAATGTTGTTGGTGTTTTTTCTTCAACTTACCACCAAGTTGTGAGATTCCAAGCCAGTCGAGTGGTTGGATATATAATGGGTGATCAACAAGTTTCGAGAGAGTGGTATGTTGATAGCATAAAAGCTAAAGAGTCCTCGCCAGTCATAATGTTGGGTTTAGAGCTTCCAAGGAGCTAGGCGATGAGCATCCTAGTGTTCTAGCCTCTTGTAAATATTAGCATTGTTAGTTTACATGGTAACGGACATTGAGGGCGCAAATGAAGGGCCAAATTTTCTGGGACGTCTCGATGTGCCTACTGAGTCCCTAAATCTAAATAAGCTTTATCTAAATGCATGGACTTGATCTACAACCATTGAAGTTTTTTATATAAATCGTGGCTCAAAACTTCACCCAACAACTTAAAATCGTCTGAGGGGCTAAGCGGTGAGAAACAATATCAACATATTGGTTAGCTCGAAATCGCTCTACATTTTTAGTGGTGAGCTTTCAAAACAGAAAAATTGGTCAATGCTCAAAATCATTAGACATACATTCAACACATCATCCAAGGGGCTAAGCGGTGAGCAACAATACCAAAAAATTGGTTGGCTCGAAATCACTCTAATGTCTAGCGGTGAGCAACAATACCGAGAATTTGATGAGCTCAAAATCGCTCTACAATTTTAGTGGCAAGCTTTCAAAATCGAAGGATTGATTAAGACACAAAATCACTAAAAAAGCTTTCAACACATCAAAATTGTCTGAGGGGCTAAACGGTGAGTAATAATACCAAAAAATTGGTTAGCTTGAAATCACTCTACGGTCTAGCGGTAAGTAACAAACCAAAAATTGGTTATTTTGAAATCTATTTATGGTCTAGGGGTGAACAACAATACCAAATAATTGGTTAAAACTCAAAATCACTAGACCTAGCATTCTACACTTCAAGGTTCTGTGACGAATAAGCGGTGAGCAATAACACTTAAAAATTGGTTAGCTCAAAATCGCTACACGGTCAACGATGAGCAACAAAATAAAAAAATTGGTTAGCTCGAAATTTTTCTACGATCTAGCGGTGAGCAACAATTCTGAAAAATTTGTTAGCTCAAAATCACTCTTTAGTTTCAATGGTGAGCTTTCAATACCAAAAGATTGGTTAAGGCACAAAATCACTAAAAAAACTCTCAACGCATCAAAATTGTCTGAGGGGCTAGGCATTGAGAGCAATAATACCAAACAATTGGTTAACTTGAAATCCCTTTACGATCTAGTAAGCAACAATACAAAAAAATTGTTATGCTCGAAATCACTCTACGATCTAGCGGTAAGCAATAAAATAAAAAAAATGGTTATTTTGAAATCTCTTTATGGTCTAGAGGTGAACAACAATACCAAGAAATTGGTTAAAACTCAAAATCACTAAACCTAACGCTCTACACTTCAAGATTTCGCAACAAATAAGCGATGAGCAACAACAGCAAAAAATTAGTTAGCTCAAAATCACTCCATGGTTAGCGATGAGCAACCAAATCAAAAAATTGGTTAGTTCAAAATTGTTCTATTGTCTAGTAGTGAGCAACAACACTAAAAAAATGGTTTAGCCTCAAAATTAGTAGACTTAGCACTCTACACTTTAAGATTTTTGACGAGATAAGCGGTAAGCAAAAATAAGAAAAAAAAATTGGTTAGCTCAAAATCACTATACAGTCTAGTGGTGAGCAACAAAACCAAAAACTTGGTTAGCTCAAAATCGCTCTACGGTTTAGCGATGAGCAACAATACTAAAAACTTGGTTAAAGCTCAAAATCACTAGACCTAACGCTCTACACTTCAAGGTTTTACGACAGGATAAGTGGCGAGAAACAACACCAAAACATAGGTTAGCTGAAAATTACTCAATGATTTAGTGGTGAGCAATAATATCATAAAAAATTGGCTAGCTCTAAATCGCTCTATGATCTAGTGGTGAGCAACAAAATAAAAAAATGGTTAGCTCGAAATTACTCTATAGTCTAGGGTGAGGAACAATACCAAAAAATTTGTTAAGACTCAAAATCACTATACCTAGCATTCTACACTTCAAGGTTGGCTAGCTAAAAATTGCTCTATGGTCTAGCGGTGGGCAACAAAACAAAAAAATTTGGCTAATTCGAAATTGCTTTGCAGTCCAATGGCAAGTACGCATAACTAAAATATAGTTAAGTCCCTAGATCACTATATCTCACACTTAACATTTCAAAATTATTCAAAAGACTAGTTGACGAGCAACAAACCAAACATCGGTTAAAGGTCAAGAATTATCAATTGAAATAAAGGAATTGAAATGGGTTAATCGAGGTCGTGTCACCGCATAGCGGTTGATAGTTGATTGTATAAAGTTGGCTAATGATTGCTATGTGATATAATGATTAGCAGTAGACTATTATGTGATCAACTGCGTCCCTTCGCCCTTTCATCGCGGTGTGCTCTTGCGTCCAAACGTTTTAGATTACTTGGCTCTCCCATCTCTTCCTAGCATTGCACCAGTAATCGATCGTAGCTCGAAGGGTCTATAGAAGGATGTTCAGTAGCCATCTACTCTTTGGTCAAGGCGATAGAGGCTACCACTATTTTTTTTTCCTATATGAAGCTTGGTATTGCTCTGTGAACTAGGTCTCTTTAGAATTTCAAAGTCTAGCACATTACCTATTGGGTCACGTTCCATTTTAAAATTTTAGTTCGAACTTATAAACAATATGGTGTTTGGCAAAATTTGGTTGAAAGACATGAAAATCAACGAAACGAGTCTGGTTATAGACTAACAGAGGAAAACGATCGACCCCCATGAAAGCGATTAGTCAATCGACCGGTTGGAGCTGGTCGATCAACCAGCGAGGCTGCGTTCGATTGACCATTTACGATCAACCAATACATAGCTAGTCGATCGACCAACCTATTTGAAAATGGGTGGTCGAACTACTCCCATTTCATTTTCGCTCTCCCTTTCGTTTGAAAAGGATGATAGGATTGTTAAATATATAAAAAAAATTGACCTAGAGGAGTAAAGACTATCTTAACAATGACAATCAATAAGAGGTAGAGGGTCTTGTGATTCTGTATGATACAAATTAATGATTATGATGGCAAACCAAGTGAAGGTAATTAGATAGACGACTACCGTTATGCTAGACCGACTACCACTATAGTAGAGCGAGTATCGCTAAGCTAGACTGATTGCCACCATGATAAGAGACTACTTCTATGCTAGTCTGTTATAATGTGGCTCATATACGGTGAAACATAAGTTTGCTTGATCAAATTGGCCGATGTCGGAGCGGAGCAGGTTAAATACTTGTGTTGATTTCTCTATTCTTTTGTGCTTAAAATTTAACAACTGGTATCAAAATAAGGTCTAGATGAGAAGTTCTTCTATTGCAAAACTCGATGTGATGATGTTCGACGAAATAAGAAATTTTGGATTATGGCAGCGAAGGGTGAAGGATTTGTTGGTGCAACAAGGGACGGCGAATGTGCGATCTAGGAAGAAGCTAGAGGGTATGTCAGATGTCGATTAGAAAGAGTTGGAGGCGCGAGCAGTGGGTACAATTCGAAGTCTCTCACGAACGAGCTACATCTGAAGCAACGACTGTACGAGCTCAAAATGCTAGAGGCTACAGATCTGATTCAACACACAAATGTATTTAATCAAATTATCAATGATTTGTTTTGACTTGAAATCAAATTCGATGACGAAGGAAAGGAAATGATATTGTTGTGCTCTCTTCCTCCATCGTACGATCACTTGGTGACCACGTTGACATGAGGGTAAAGAAACTCTCGAATTGGAGGAAGTCACATCAGCCATGTTGGCCTATAACCAACGAAAACTACGTACTGACGAAAGTTCACAGGGTTGATTGTGAAGGTTTACTAGGATCGTGGGAGAAAGAAAGATATATGTGGTTCTTACAAAGGGAATACGAGTTTGAAGTCCAGAAATTAAAATAAAAAAAATGTCAAGTTCTACAAGTACCATCAGATGGGTCACTTTAAAAGGGACTCTCCAAATAAGAAGCAGGGTAATGAAAAGAAAGATGTCGTGTCCTCAAAATCGGCTAGTATTGTAGAAAGAGACTTCGATTCTAGAGATGCAGACATGTTATCGGTCTTTGCAGGTAATCCGACAGATTACATGACTCTTGGGTACTTGATTCAGCATGTTCATATCACGGGATTGATTTGATTTATATCGTCCAGGTAATTTTGGATATGTTCTGATGGGTAATGATGCATCATGTAAGGTCATTGCAATGAGGTCCATAAAGTTTAAAATGTTCGATGGTGTGGTGGGGACTTTGGAAGATGTTAGGCATGTACCAGAATTGAGAAAGAACCTAATTTCCCTAGGTGGTTTGGACACATGTAGCTATTCTTATAAGTTAGAGAGTAGGGCCTTGACAGTAAAGAAATGTGCTATGATTGTGATGAAAGGTCAAAAATTGGTAGGGAATATCCACAAATTATTAGGAAATACAGTTGTAGGTAGAGTTGCTACAACATAATCTAGGTCAGACAACACTCTTATATGGCACATGCGACTGGGGTATATATGAGAACGTGATATGATTGAGCTTCACAAGAGAAATCTTTGAAGGGAATAAAATCATGTAAGCTTGATTTCTGCAAGTTTTGTGTGCTTGGAAAACAGTGTAGAGTACAATTCAAGACGGGAAAGCACAAGACAAAGGGCATTCTTGATTATGTGTGTTTTGATGTTTAGGGGACCAGTGAGGGAGTTGTCTAAGGTGGATCCCAGTATTTCATTACTTTCATTGACGACATCTCTAGAAAAGTTTAGGTATATTTCATTAAGCACAAGTCTGAAGCTTTTGCCAAGTTTAGATTGTGGAAAGCAGAAGTAGATAACTAGATAGGGAGAAAAATTAAGTATCTCACGACAGACAATGGTATAGAGTACACAAATTCACAATTTCTAAAATTTTGGGAGTAACATGGTATTCAGCAGCACTATATAGTTCATAAGACACCGCAACATAATTGTGTAGCGGAGAGGATGGACAGAATAATTGCAGAACAAACAAGATATTTGAGGTTGAATGCAGGGCTTCCGAAGAGTTTTTGGGCTGAAGCTATGAATAAGGCATGTTACGTCATAAACAGATCACCACGAGCAGCACTAGCTGGGAAAGTTGCAGAGGAAGTTTAAACATGTAATGAAATTTATTATTCTGGATTGAGAGTATTTGGGTGTCCGGATTATGTGCATGTATCTAGTGATTAGATATCTAAGCTTGATCTAAAATCAGTAGGGATGCAGACTTTGATGAAGCATTCATGCTTAAAGAACCTTCAGATGAAAAAAAAAGCCCAGTTCAAGCGAAGGCAGCAACAAGAGCCAGTAGTGCATGTAGAGCTAGACAATGTTGACATGGAGATTAATGCTCAAGGAGTGAACGATTCTGGCTCAAAGAGGAACAATATTATAGTATTGCCACAGATAGACCACATTGTACTATCAGGCCACCGGTGAAGTATGGATTCTAGCATTCAGTTTCTTATGCACTCATTACCAGTAATAGCAATCCTATAACTTTTCAAGATGCCATTGGTAGTCAAAAGAAAAGTAAATGGATCGAGGCTATGATGGAATAAATTGAGTCATTGCATAAAAATGATACCTAGGATCTAGTGGAGCTTCCAGAGGGGAAGCAACATGTAGAATGTAAGTGGGTGTACAAAAAAAAAAGAAGCAATGTCAAAAAAGGAAGGAGAAAGATACAAGGCTCAATTAGTAGCTAAGGGATACTCATAAAGGAAGAGAATAGATTATGATAAGATTTTCTCTTTGGTCGTCAGATACACTTCCATCAGGATTATCTTTGTAATAATGACCAGTTTTGATTTGGAGAGCAGCTATATGTGAAGACCATTTTCCTTCATAGTGATTTGGAGGAACAGATTTTCATGGAGCAGCCAGAGGGGTTCTTGGAGCCGGAACAGAGAATCATGTAGGTAAACTGAAGAAGTTTTATATAGGCTTAAGAAGTCTCTATGGCGGTGGTACAAGAAGTTCGACTCACACATTATTCAAATTGGCTACAATCGCTGTGAGTATTATTGTTGTGTTTACTGCAGAGTTCTTGAGGATGATTCATATATTTTCTTGATGTTGTATGTGGATGACATGCTAATTACTACTAAGAACATGAATGATGTAGACAGATTGAAGCCTTTGTTGAGCAATAAGTCTCATACGAAAGATTTAGGATCGGCTAAGAAGATTCTTGGCATGGAGATCAACAGAGATAGGAAGGCTAGAAAATTATAGGTATTTCAGAAAAAATATTTGAAAAAAGTGTTGGATAGGTTTAACATGTCTGATGCAAAACCGGTGGGTACGTAATTGGCAAATCACTTCAGACTGTCTAGTAATCAATGCCCTGAGAATGAAGAAGAAATTGCAGATATGTCAAAGGTGCCTTTTGCCAATGCAGTGGGATGTTTGATGTATGCAATGGTGTGAACCAGACTAGATTTAGCACAGTGTTGTGAGCAAGTACATGGCAAATCCCGACAAAGAGCATTGGAGAGCGGTAAAGTTGATTTTCAGGTACTTAAAAGGTACAGTGGAGTGTGGGATCATGTTTGAGAGACAATATGATGATGTTTCAGTTCAAGGATATGTAGATGTAGATTAAGCAAGCGACTTGGAGACAGAAGGTCACACATATGTTACGTTTTCACACTTGCAGGTGGGCCTATATGTTGGAGATCTATGGTGTAGTCACTTGTGGCTTTTATCTACAACTGAAGTAGAGTACATGGCGGCAACTGAGGTAGCTAAGAAATCATTGTGGCTGAGAGGGCTTTCAAGGTGCTTGGAATCAAACAAGATGGAATAAAGCTGTTTGTGATAGTCAGAGCGCCATCTTCTTAGAAAAGAATCAGATTTATTATGCAAGAACCAAGCACATTGATATGAGATTTCATAAGATAAGTGAGTTGGTTACTTCAGGAAAATTATTGTTAGAGAAGGTGCATACCTCAGAGAATGCAGCAGACATATTGACTAAACCAATCACAATGGATATGTTCAAGCATTCCTTGAACTTGATTAACATCTCTAGGTTTTAGAGAGGAAGTGTCCCAACCTATTGGTCCCAAAATGGTGTGTTTTTTTCCCGGTTATGTTTGTTTCAGTATTTTTTCTCCTAAGGGGTGAATATTCGCCAAGGTGGAGATTGTTGTACATATGACTCATATAGAATGGAACACAAGTTTACTAGATCAAATTGGCCGATGTCGGAATAGAGCGAAGTGGAGTGGGGGTTTGGTTTTTCTCATCATATTTTCTCTTTGTTTCCTTAAATCATTTTGTTCATAACCCCTTACTAATTCTCAAGATGGAGGTACAATAGAGGAGAAAGACCCATCCTCTTTTTGTAGGTGTTCAATTGCTCATCGGAGTAATAGAAGTTGTTTTGCTCTACCAAGGAGCAAAGCAAATATATATATATATATCAAGAATTTTCTCTACTAATGAGCTAATAATCTCAAAACAAAATTAAATAATTCAACATTACATGCCAATGTGCCAAGCAATTTGTTGTGCATGTCATGTGCGTGTGCATTATTAATGCAACGTGAAATTTGTTGACCTTCTAAAGTAGCATGAATTTGTACTTGATAAAACAATAAATTACATTATTTTTTCATGGTACAGCTTAAGTCATGCAATTTTTAATTTAATTTTAAAGCTTTCGTCATGTTCTTGATTCCCTGTTGGGTTTAGTTAAAAAAAAAACGTTTAAAATTGATTAAATATATAGTCAAAAAGTTTATAAAAATTGTGTTATTAAAAATAAATTTGGAAAAAAATGAATTTAAAAAAAAATGGACTGCACAAATCTAATATGACAAATAAGACAACATAGAACCTGCAGCTCAAATTTCGAGATTGGCCTTCAAATGGTTCGAAAAGTAACTTGGAAATGTCAATGATTTATCAACCGAGCTGTTGTGCCACGTCGGTAAAATACCTGGCACAGCAATGTGAGATGGGTTGGGTGGGTGTTTTAACATTTTTGGAGGGGTTTTTTAATGAGGGAGGTCCTCGGGACCCACCTCATGTGAGATAATTTGTACAAAATTTGTGAACCAAAATCTGAGAGAGTAGATAAATTCAAGAAATAATATGTAACAATCCCGCTATAGGTACAGGATTCAATTTACAGAAAATTTACAGGTTTTTAAAAATTGATGACAGGGCATTTAATTTTTTTAAAAAAAAGTCAAAAAACTAAAACCAAATGACTCAAGCCTCTCAGCCTCTCCGTTCATCTTGCCCCAATTTCNAATCTGATAGAGTAGATAAATTCATGATTTATTATGGCTTATGGAAGTCTGTGTCCTTGGTGAAATGGGGGAAACGCTAAGCGTGTGGGCTCTCTTTAATTAATTAACCTTTTTTTTTTCAGGTAAATTATAATTTAATCAGTCAAACGAATTTCCAGCTTTCCATACTTCAGATTTCTGCAAGTCAATAAAGTATGTCCCCAAATTTTAGATTGTTTAAGAAAATACCGTGTTTGAGCCACATTATTTTGAAAGAATATATCTTGAAATAGTAGATTATGGATAATATGTGATTAAAAAGGAGAGCAAAATTATTGATGTGATAAAAAATATTATTTTATTGAAGAATATATGGTTAAAAATGAGTACAAGAATGAGAATAAAAATTTTAATGTATAACAAACATAGGCTTATTATTTTTTTAATATTTTAATATGTCCCTATTTAATATGCATTGTTACCAATAAATATGAATTATTGCTATTTAAACAATAATGTAGTGTATGGATGTATTAAGAAAAATATGAATAAAACTTAAATTTATATTTATGTTAATTATATTTTATTAATCGGATTGTAGTACATGTATATAACAATTTACATAATAATTTACCAACAGATAATGTAACTAGATTTAATTGAATTAAAATCTCGTCAGATTTAATTGAATTAAAATCTCGTCAATCAAATAACTTTTTCACTTATCTTTTGAGTTTTTAAGACTATCATTATGTAAAATATTAAGTAAATAATTATGTACAACTTATAAGAAGCATTTTTCTTATTAATCTGTGTGAAAACAAAAATAAATCTATCTTTATGCAACGGAAGTCGGAACAAACATTTAATTAGAACAATTTTGGAATTTCTGGCACAGTTTTTGGAGATTCACGTGGGGTTTCTAACTGTTATTTTGATCTCTTGCATTTGAGTTTATTTTCAATATATTTCAAGAAAAATTGCAACAGTGATCCTAACCTTTGAATTTTTTGCAAACTTTACTCCAATATTCAGTTTGTACAATTAGAAATGCCAATTTTTTGAGAAATTAGCAGTTGGAGTCCAAATGGATGAATGTGTTAGTTGAACAAAAAAATTGATTTTATCCAAATATATTAATTAGGGGTGGGCGTGGGTTGGGTTGGGTCGATTTTTGCCCCAACCCAAACCCAACCCAACATCGTCGGTTTGTTCAAAATCCAACCCAACCCAACCCATGTAAATGTTAAAACCCAACCCAACCCAACCCAATTATGTGTCGGTCGGGTTGGGTTGGGTTGATCGGTTTGTATCGATCATTTCTATTAATAGACTAGGTGATCTCAATTTTGTTCTCTTACAGTCAAAGACCCAGCACTATTTGTCTTTCTCCAGCACTGTATTTCTTTAAACTAGAACTAAAGATATATTAGGTAGACAGAAAGTTTATTACATGATATGCTCCCTATCTTTTCTTGTACTAAGATGACCCGTGTATTCTCTTCATATAAATGCATACATAATGGAGGAATAGAGAAACACTGAATGCTTGCCTGTTGATTTAGGACAGAAAGACCAAATGCCATTTGCCATTAATGCATCAAATTCGTCTCTCGTAGTATCACACCATTTAGATTTAGATACTGCATCAATATAGGAAGAAGGTTCTATTTCATTAACTACACTGGTTAACATATAGAGATGATGACAGGTAGAGTAGTAAAAATATCTGGTAGAAATTAAGCAGAAAACCACAAATCCATATAAGAAATAAATGTTTTACTATCACAATAATGAGATACAACGTTCTTGTTTTTAACTCTACTAGTGGATCCAACCAAAAATGGGTGACTATCAATAATAATTCATTACCGTCAAGTGTCAAGGTGACTAACAACTACAATGTAAAATTCAAACAAGCTTGAGTCTTACCAAAATAAACTTAGAAAGGAAGAAATGAATTGAAATATTAAGATTTGAAGAAGCTACCGTCAAACCTTGCATTTTTAAAACTAAGAAACTCGCAAACATTTTCTTCTCTCTCACTTCTGCCCTGTTAAATTTCTCTCCCTTTCACATTTTTTTTCTTTTTTCAGTGGCCCAAATATACGATGTAATTTTCGGTCAGTCTTGAGTAAAAAAAAACCAGAAAGGCTAATACCGCACAGAAAATAGTATTTTTTCCAAAGTCTTAATCTACAATCAGCCAATTCATGATGTGTCCACACAGAAAACAACATTTACGCAGCCAGAGTGGCTAATAATACCACACCAGCAAACCATACCAACCATAATAAACACTAGCCAATAATCCCGAGCAGGTTAGAAGTTAGAACAGAAGTGAGAAACAAGGTTAGAACAGAAGTGAAAACAAAAAAATGTAAATAATTAAACTGAACAAATTTGCGAGAAATTACCAATCAGAACAGAAGTCAGAAGATCTCCGTCGGAGAATCGGAGATTTGAGAGAAATTAACTGTCCGGGTGGCTGAGGTGCTCAGGCGAAGTGGCGAGCGTGAAGGGCTTGAAGGATGGTGGAGAGAGCGTGAATGAGGACTGCTTAGGAATTAGGATTTGGCTTTTAGCTTTAGGGCTTTGTCTTTTTTTCAGTTTAACGTCCTTTTTCCTATTTTTTTTTTTTATTTTTCGGGTTGGGTTGGGTCGGGTTAGATCGGGTTTAGGGTGTTAACCCACAACCCGACCCGACCACCCAACCCAAAACCCGAAAATCGCCCAAAAAATGCAAAAAACCGACCCAAACCGGTCGGTTTGGGTCGGTTCGGTCGGTTTGGCCGGGTTGATTTGGGTTTTGCCCACCCCTAATATTAATGGTAAAATGGTAACTTTGAAAATTTTATCCTAAAATAATTATAAAAAAAAAATGAAAGAAGAGCGGCTCCCTCTCGCTCACCCACCCCATCCCTAGTCACCCCAAAACCAAATTAGCCTACTTCGTCGTCGCTGCCTCCCACAGCCACCACAAACAGTGATGATGATGACGACCTTTCCCACCATATACAATATCAGGCATACATAGTGGCGACCTTCCTTCATGTATACTTGTAAAATTAATCTCTAAATTGA
>CAIGRS010017047.1:0-12360 GCA_903798395.1 Fraxinus floribunda
GGCACCAATGGTTTGATCGAACCATTACAAGCAATTGGAAACAAAGGAAATGCTGGTTTGGGTTGGGATGATGGCAGAAAGTAGCTTCTAATGAGAGGAGAGATTAACTAAATTGTACTACCTCCAGTTCTAGTGAAATAACTTATAACAATTATTATGTTGGGTTCGACGTTCCATTTTGGCCTCATCATTGGCTGTACATGATGAACAAGTTCCCACATTTGAGAGAAGATATCTACTTCCAAAGCTAGCAAGTTAAAGATCACATATAGTTCTGCTGCTTGGAGGTGGAGGATTCCTGAGATCCAAGTTATATTGAGCCCTGCTAGTCGAGATACTTGGATGTCAAGGAGCCGTTTAGGATGCAGTGTCATGATCTGGAGTCACACTGCAACTATGGTAACTGTTATTGTTTTCTACCTTCTACGTGAGATTTATGAAATCAATTCTCATCATTTGACTCATCTCCAACCATAGCAATCTTCTTTCGTTTCTCAATCTTAAAGTATATCCAATCTCGTCTACTTATTATCTTAGGTTGGAACAAGTCAATAGATCCCCTTTTCTATGTCTTCATGTCCCCATGTGGCGATTCAAGGGGTGAAAAAAGGAAAGAAGGGAGCGGGCCCTAATGGAAGGCTTGTGTGGTGGTAGAGCGCTAATTTTGCCCGAGTAGTAAGGATTAATCATCACATGGATAGTCCAATGTGACATGAATCGTCAGAGGCAAACCAGTCAGCCAACTACAAGTTTAACATCTGACTTTGCCAGCCATCTTCATTGAGATCCATTCCAGTTTGGCAATGAGCTCTTATCAAGCATCTTGACGAGGCTCGTCAGCCATCTCCATCATGGTCATATTTATTTGGTTATCTGGAACACCATAAACATTTGATCTTCTGTTTCTTTTTTGTTTGGATTTCTCTGTGTTAATCTTGACCTGGTCGAGCACGGAATGTGGAACAGGCTAGCGTGGTTTCACTTTTGTCCTTTTTACGTATGTAATTGAACTGACCGCTACCGGGCTTACCCATATAAGCCATTTGAATTTGTAATGACAGCACAGTCTTCCTTGACGATTGCTCCAAACAAAATTGATTTGATTATTCTTTCGGCTGCTGGTTGCACATTTTATATGGATGCAGAATCCATCTCCACGGCGGCAGCCAGATTTTGGACATCGTTCAGCTGCTGCTTCCCACAGAATCCGAAGGATTCTCTACGGCTGCAGGTGCATATCCTAATTTTATGCTCAAATGAAAATGTTTGCGAAGTAACTAGTGTGGTTACATCTTAAAATGGTTTTTGTTGCAATGTTAATCCAGTGTAAATGATCCACCACCCAATTTCAGTCTACAGACTTAATTTTTATCAGGAGGTTTGATAGTAATATTTGAACTCTTTGATTTGTTAAGGGATAAATCCGATTAAATATTGAAACTATAAATAAGATATAAGAACCCGAGCTATTATCTTACCAAAGGTTAACTTTTTAAAGAAGGAACGACATGCTTGATTCTTAGCCCCTGTTTGGTAGGGATTAAGATCAAGATTTTAATCTAAATCAAAATCAATAATTAATTTTAACCACTCATTTTATGGTATCCACAACTGTTAAACAACATATTTCATCAATTTTTATTAAAATTTACTAAAAGTCTTATTTTAATTCCCACCAACCAAGACTTAGTGTTTTTAAGTACTTATAAGTTGTGGATCCTATGTAATGAGTGGTAAAAGTGTGTAGTGAATTGTGGGGTCCATGCAAGAGAGCTGATCAGTGAATTTCTGGGTTAAGCCACTGCTGCATTTTATTGGTTTGTCATTCCATAAAAAACTGAATATACACAATAGTTTGTACATTAAGGTCTATTTTTCCTTTTTGAAGTGAAAGTTACATACTCATGTCCTTTTTCTATTTGTTCATGATACTCTGAAACTCATTTCCTACAAATGAATTGATCAAGAAGTTCGTCAACTTTCAAAACTTTTCATCGATCAGAAAGCCATCGGTTTCACTTCCCCAAAAAGATTAAGGGGGACATTGATTTTGAAATTTTCATTATGTTAAGGCTACACTGAAGTCTTTGAGTTTGGATCCTAAGTATGAGCTGTTCCTTAATACATGGGCTACCTAATTTTATTTGGTACTTTGTTTGACCATCTGAAAGCACATTTTCCAAACTAAATTTCAAAGACAAAGCTGCTGTTAGTCAGCAGATTCTTTATTTCCTCTTATTAAGAAGGTCCATCTCTGTAGCAGCTGGAACAGATATGAAAATGGTTCTAGAATTGACTTGGACAATTCTTCTGATGTATCAAAAGAAAACATGAAAATGTTTAGTCATGAGAAAGTAGAATACTGATTAAAACGAAAGAATTATAAAATTCGTACGATATGTTGGACAATGTTTTTCAATACTATGTACTAAATATGTCATGTAGGGACGTGGTCAAACCGCAAATACTTACAAACCTTCATTATAGAAAATGGAGCTGCAGATTCGCGAGGCCTAGCAAGTGAGAAAAAAACAAATGATCCTATAAACCAGTGTCTAAACTTGATTATTATTTAATTAAGTGTTGATAGAATCCATGTTCTTGGTCAGACAAGTTTTGCATCTTTCAATTACTGAATTGTAAATAATTCTCTAAATCATAAACAAACAAATTTGCATTGGTGACCTAACTGAGATACACCGATTGTTTTTATTTGCTTCTCTCTTTGTCTGACAGCTTCTTGTAGTAGTTGATGTTGCAATATTTTAATGTTAAAACTTAGTTTCCCACACACAAATCCTTTTGAATTAACATGGTTTGGCATTCGTGTAATACAAACTAAGTTTTATTTTCAACAAATTTAAGGTTGATCATGTTAATTTTAATTTATTTATTTAGTTTTGTCGCTCTATTGTTTGAAAACAAAAAGGAAGAGGGTGAAACCAAGTGGACGTCACGATGAAGAGTGATCGAATGAGTTGGGTTAATCTAATCCAAATATTTTAGAGGAACTTCTCGATGTAAGATTTATTTTGGAAAGCTCACTGTTTTGGTTCATTACTACGTCTACTAAAACTCCAAAAATATAATATCGTTAATGTACATACCAAAATAAAATCGATAACCAAGAAAAATACGAACTATGTTATATTTTCAATTTCTCAAATAAAAAATTTACATCAAATATGGAAGATCTAACAAGCTGCATTGGATCTATTGATAGGAAAACTATAAAGATGACCCATTTCACTTCAAAGAATTAAAAAAAGAAAAATGACAAAAAAAAGGACTAGAAATGAGGTTATTCTCTACATTTTTTCTGTCAAATTTTCTTCTTCTTTTCTTATGGACACCTTGAGTTCCTTCCAGGACCTCCATAATAAAAATAATTTCCCCAAACATTATTTTTTCCAGCTTTTATATCATAACAATTTGGATGATCAGCTAATAAATGAAGATTAGAAAGTGGTATCAAACTATTATCCCAATCAACAACTTGCAAATTTCTGAAATAAGATGCTTTGCCAAATCCTTCATCTGCAAAATGGCCACTGCCCATTTGTGTTGATGTGTGAAATCCCATGGATTTAGTGTTCACTATTTCTCCTCCAAATTGTATCATGCTTGCGTGGCTTTGTAAATGACTGAACAAGAATGAAGGCCAGTATCCCACAAGAAGTCCTGAACCAAATTCTAGCCACCAGTGTCCATGCTTGGGGTCCTGTAAAGAACACAGTTGATGAAGGAGCCTAAATTAAGTAAATGTTGGGCGTGTTTTAAAATGTTAATTTGTCTCGTACTACAAATGGATAAGATAAGAATTGAAAATATCGTCTATGATAAATTAAGAGAGAGATAGATTGGGTGGTTGAATGAGTTCTAATATGTAATGATAGATTGGGTGGTTGAATGAGTTCTAATATGTAATGTCGAGCAGTCTTACTTTTTCGGCCCGAGAAACACATTGTTGGAACTGGGTTGGAACGGTAAGTAGCTATGGATTCAAGGGTTCTTGCTACAGCCATATGTGAGGGAAAGATCCAACAGACCAACATTGAAAAGATCATATTCTTACGTAATGGAGATACTCTAATCATAGACGTAAAGAGACCTTGTTCATAAGAGCGATACAATCTCAATAGAACATGTTAGAAGAGGGAGGGTAAACCAAAACTAACATGGTCTGTTGTGGTGGTTAAGGATCTAATTGTTTTGGATATATCAGTACATGTAACACTGACCTGAGAGGGGCAAAAAACATTGATGTAACCAATCTTAAATTAATTGGAAATAAGGCTTAGTTCTTTAGAGTCACGGTGTGAGAATTCCCTTCATCTTTTTATTTAAGTTAGTGCCATAGCTCGAGGAAATTACGCAAGTCAATATGGAATCAAGAAATGGTAATGCAAAGTTGGAGCCAAAAGCCTTTTACGGTCAACCAGCCGCTAATACTTACCAAGGAAAGAGAGAGAACTGGATACTTTACACGCCCTTAGGCAAAAAGGAGAATCTTACAATTTTATATTAGAAACAGTGGTCAATCTACTAAAATGTCACTTTCTATGCATTAATTTTGTCCTTGTAGATTAAAGATTTAGTTTAACTAATGAAGAAATCTAAGCATACTGAATCTGAAAGTTGACATTTTTGGATGATGCAACCAGGAAAATTGCCAAAGAAAAATCCAAATTTACCTAATTAGCCGAAAACCTGGTTTTTGATTTTGTCAAATGTTGTTTGGATTGGTTAGCACAGTATAATATACCTAAAACCACCTAAGGCGTACCTTCCAGATCATTATGCCAATATCGAACTGTCTGCTATTGTAAGACGACCTTGGAGAGATTGCTGCGCCAATAGCAATTTTGTTGTTGATTTGGATGAAGCCAGAGCATAATAAGTTGTAGCATCCTGTTGCTTGGTATGCATCTGTCTGTGTTCAACGACGGATAAGTATTTTGGTTTCCAACCTTGTATATCGTATGAAAACCTCGCATTTGTGTGTGAACACGAAAAGAACATCATGACACTCACCGTCCAATAAGTGAAGAACCTAGGATAATTGTCTCCATATAACTCCGGGCTGACCTGTAAATAGATATTACAGTTTCGTATTAATATATATCAATGGTAAATAAACAAAAAAGGGATTTCTGGACTCAAGCACTTCATTTGAAAGGGAAAACCACTTCTCTGCGTATTAAATTAGCAGAGTAAATAGACGTACCTGCCAACCGGCTTCAATGGTATTAAGATCATTGCCAAATGTGCCGGAAATAACCCATAGCTGTGAGAGACTGAATTCATATTGGTCTGTTACTTGGGGCGTCCACACATTTATGCTGGCCTTTGCTCCATAATACTGATCTCCATTAACGAAAGCAACTGCGTGCTGAACTCACAAAGATTATCATTGTAGAGAACACAGAGTTAGATATTCATTTATATCAACTAAATAAGAACAATCTATCACTTAATTGCTTGAGAATTTCATCTTATCGTTTCATATAATCAGTGTCCTGTAGAATGGTAGCTTATTCATTTTTCTACATTCTGGTTTTGTCTTGCACAGAACAACAAAATGAGCCGTATTGGAAAAATTTAGGTTCGGCCACACAAATGTCATTCAGTTTGATTTGTTGCCAAGAACATGGCAAATGAGACTAGCCTTCTGGATTAATAGTTGCTTCTTTGATAACAAATATCTGGCAAAACAATATGGCAACCCTAAATCATAACACACGAAAAGATTGATCCTCAACTTTGGAACACTAAAAGCAAAGACTATCATTCCTCGTTCCCCTACCCCATTCGCAGTCGATTGGTAGGTAGAGTTGTAAACTTAGAGGGCGCCTGCCCAGGTACGATTGGACAGATTCAAATCCTAGTAATCAATACATCTTACTAATTAAAGAAAATGTAGATGCCTTCATTCTCATTGATCTTGATTTTCACATACTAACCTCATGATCACTGCTCATGGTGTCTCGCCGGACCCCTGTTCTGATCCTTCTTCGTCCGAATCCGCGAATTGAATTAGCCCTTAGAACATCTTTCTCCGTTGTTCTCCTGATAGGAATAGTACCTTCAGGACATGTTTGGCCGGAATATTCTGTCCATAGCTGAAATCCCGTTGAATTCATCGAATCATGTCCCTTAGGTCTCTCTGGCGGCTCCTACATTTGTATGAAGAGCTTCATTTTCTGAGTAAAAACCAGATAGTCCAAAAAAAATAAAAAAAATACAATACATTCCATTGGAAAATAATTCCAATTTTCGTATGTGTATTAAACGGGAGAGCAAAAACTTTAAAAATTGTACTCTCGATTCCTTCTAATCCGGCACACAAAATATACCAAGAGGGAAAGATATATCTTACCAATGGCTTCTGGCCTTTGAGTAGAGGGTGATCAAAAGCTGGTTGAAGATGAGATAGAACACAATCAATCAAATCACCATCTGGGCTCTGTAAAAAAAAAAAAAAAGAACTCCATCAAACCTTGTACTCATGAGTACATTAACAAACAGAAAAAGCAGATAAAATGTACCTGAATTGTCTTGACTGCAGGCTTGTTTATCTTCTTGAGATAATTTCTTATTCTATTCAACTTTTGCAGTTCAAGGCGCGGCCGGAGAGTCTGATTGCTGCTACTAGAATCCGACAAGAGAGGATTCGACAAGACAGGAGTACATACGAAAGCAACAAAAATGAAAAGGATTGGGATTGTTGTGTAAGATTTGAAAGAAGAAGAAGAAGCCATTTTTGTTGTTTTTTCTTGATTCAACATGGTTGTATTTGTATGTATTTGTGTTGTCTTGTTGTAATACAATCCCATGTTTCATTCGAAAATTTTGTCCATGTTAACAAAAAAATCGATACAAAATAACATAACCATTCAAAGGAAAAGTTAAAGGAGTTCAGACTTTCACCATTATCAAAACTTTCTTATTGACCCCATTTGACAGATAAAAACAAGAGTTAAGTACGATGATTTTGCACAACTAGTTTGATTTTGCACAACTAGTTTCACAAATGTAGCAAAACTCAAAATTCTATCTGTATAATAGATTAGAGTAATTTTATTCTTCCTCAATGAGGTTGCAACCTCAGTCTATGTGGTTCTAAATGATAGGTTAAATGAAAGATCAAATTAAATGACTTATTTAATGTCACATATCATTTAAGTAGGGATGAATAGCTTACTTGATTTGAGTTCTGACTCGTAGAAACTTGAGACTGGAGTTATTAAAATAGGGACCATGCTATGTGTACAGACAGATTTGTCGAATGGAGTTACAAATTGTCATATAACAACATTTCACTGGAGTTCTGTCAAAAATACAATTTTAAAACATTCGATCAGGGGCTGCCATCTCAACCCTTGTACAACAAAGTCCTGCGTACACGAGGCTTATTCCTTAAAATATGATCTTAAAAAAGTAGCGGTGTGCTCAGAAGGCTTTTACCGTTTTACGGTATGATTCAAATAATCAGAATAGTACTTTAAACCGGACACCGAAGAAGAAAAAGAAGTCAAAAGTTACTAGTAGCATTATTTGTATAACAAACATAAACTTATGTTTTCTCTTCAATGTGTCCTTCCCGTTCATATCAAGTGGATTTTTCTTATCAAAGTCTCAACATGCACAAAATTCGAAATATAGGCGATGGTGAGATCTTGATGCAGAATTTATTTTACATCAGATTGAATCACCTTTGTTTTAAAACTTAATTTTTCTTTTATTCTCTGTTAATAAAAGCCACCAAATGCTAAGATGAAGTTTTTAGGCCTCTACCTAGGTATCGATGACAAGTTTGACATTATTTCCTACCCTTATATTAATAATTAAATGAAGAATAGTAAAAGGACGTTATGACGTATCTCCATAGCAACATTATGAGAACAAAGAGAGTACGAGAGCGAAGATAAATTTAGAAAGAAAAAAAACATGGAGTTACAATCTCCATTGCCAAAAATAGAACTTACATTTTTTTGAAGATAAAATAAATTTAATTGATTATTGACATTTTGCCCCTTTTTTTGTCGAATCAACGTCCCAATCATTATTTATAAGATTGGTATTTCAAAGACAACAATTATTGTCAAGACAAAATTACAATATTAATGAATGGAAAATTTACATTTTATGTCAAAGCTAGATATTGTTAATGATGGTGTTTCCTCATTACAAGATTTTAAAGATAGATGATTTATTGTCCCCAGTTTGGACCTGAATTAATTACGAGTAATGTAATTGATTATCAACGGTCAATTAGACAATAATTCATAATAATCATCTGTCTACGTGACATTAGTCCCAGTGTCACATGGACGAATGACAATCAACATACGAATAACATTATTTTTAATTTACACGCCTTCTTGCTTTGGTCATTGCAAATATTGATAGAGTAAATCATTACTCGTAATGAAAGAATGATATTAATATCTGAATTTTCGACGATAATCAATATTTTATGAAAAACTTCATTGTTAGTCTCAAACTATGTTATTTACACAGTAACATCGTGTATGACCTTTACAAGAAAATAACTTTCTCCTCAAAATTTTATTATGTTTGAATAACTAATTTTCATGGAAACTAAAATAAAAGGATGACTGATAATCGATTTCTATTTCCAAGTGTTTTAATCAATAATAATTTTTTATAATTATTCGTTAAGTCTCAAATTGCAAGAATTTAACATAGGGCAAGCATGCGATAGGAACAAAAATAAAGAGAGAGCAGCCCTCATGGCACATCTCTAAGTGGTAAAAGGGGAATGTGGAAAAGCTCCAACTTTGCTTGAGGCTGCCGCAACAAGGATTCGAATTCTGAAATATGAATTGACCTTTGGGTAAGTGCAAGTGTACAAGCACCCTTTCACCATGTACCCTTGGTGGCATAACCTGCGATTTACCTCCTTCACCAAGACTCAGAACAGAACAGATGAGAGCCCTTAAGGTTGGAATTCAACCTTAAAAATAAAGAAAGAGCAAATTTTACATGAATATTAATAATTTATATCCGACTTTTATTCAGCGAACATGTTTCTCATCGTCATAACAGAATTAAATGATATGACACCCTTTCTCTGTTATTCATAGCATATAATCATAATCAATCCCATCAGTCATTTATTATATCCCCACCCTCACCTCACTCCAGCCCCCCACCAAACAAACAAGATAAAAAAGAAGCCCATAAATTTCAAAATTTACTCATTTCAAACCTTGTAATCCATTTAGCATGTGGTTTAGCACTAAGGGCATGGGCCTTGAAAAACAGAGACCATCTTTATGGGAATGTGGAGCAATGGTGCCTCCCACTTCTTTAGAATAATGCTATGCAGTCCCAGTGGGGTTACATCTCTAATCTATGTGGCTGTTAATAATTTATTTAATTTCATCTATTATTTAACCTATTATTTATAGCCACATAGACTGGGAATGCAACCCCACTGGGACTGCATAGCATTATTCTAAAGAATTTAATTTCACCTATCATTTAATGTCACATTAACGCCACATAAATTGAGGATGTAACCCTAATGGGGATGAATATCATTATTCATTCTTTAAGGATGTCCACTTTTCTTAACAACATTAATTGACTCTTCTCTTCTTTTCACAAAAAGCCACTAAAAATTGTTACCCCCCACCCCACCTCCATTCATCTGCTAAAGAGGAATTGGAACTGTCAAGGAATATTGGGCCCATAAGTTGTCACTCTCTCTTATGAGAAGAGTGCTTTTAACTTTTAAGTTCTTCAAGTGGAATCAATCACCTTTTGTAAAGTTGAGAAGAATAGATTCCCACATCCATAAACCCTAGAAAATATTAATTAAATATATAATTTTATTCAAATTTAATTAAAATTTGTGTTGGTAATAGAAAATTAATGTTATGGAGGGCATGTGTGATCAGTTAAAGTGTGTGATTTTATGATTTTTTTTTCTTTCTCCATTACCTTTCTGATAAAGTGAAAAAGGCTGCCAGCAATTATCGATTCTTGATGTTTGAATTTAAATTTGTCCAAGAGAAAATACTAGAATTATTTTTTTGTCTAACTTTGAATACTTTGAACTTTCAAATAAATTAATCTAACATAGATACATGTACTGTGTTGAAGTCTAATCGCAATTCAACTATAAAAATTTATCATTAAATAAAAATGAACGATAATTCAACAACAAGGGTTCATATTAATAGACGAATTCTTAAATATTCGGTGATCAATATCAATGATTACTCATTTTTTTATAAATTATTTTCTTGGAGAAAAAAAAATGTAATTAGTTACTCAAAATCCAATTTTCAATTTCGATCATAATATATGCAATATGTCCAATTTCCACAAGAGAATTTTTAAATGTAGTGATTCCATAGAATCAATTAAACACCCCACAATAGAAAGTTGGAAGTCAAATTATAGACAATGTTATAATTACGGGACCAAATCATCCGACTCAACTAAAAAAATCGCGATAAAACTCGTTTAACATTAATTTGATCTCTTGAGTTTTTACATTTTTGACGGATAACTAAATTAATTTTTATATAATGATGATTGGAGGATGATGGAATGGACAAAATAATTTTCTAACTTAATATTAATTACATAGTGAATTATACAAGTTGCTTTGAATTTCAAGTCTAGCACATATTCTAGGTGGTGATGCTGCAATCAAGGAACGGTCTAAAACACATATTCTTGCACATTGTATATAGCATTATCATTGGGAAATGCATGAACGGTATAATTTATTTTGTGATTTATGGATAAGGATTCCATATTTTATTTTCATTTTCATGCAAGTTGGAATTCATGTTCTATTCTCATATTTATATTCTTTGCCTCCACTAGTGTTAAAAAGATACACATATATTCTTTTGATTTTGTATGATTTTTTTTTTCCTAAGTTGCAACAATTTAATTTTATTCATCAACATCGATCGCAACGATAATTACTTTAATAGTTCGCAATATTGTGTTTATATACCATAAGTCCGTACATAATTTGATTTTTGTTGAAATTTCCATTCGGGTTTTGCTGGTTGTCCATCTTGCCGTATCATTCGTTCGATTCCATTTGTTGAAAGAAATATTCAAGAAGGAGGCTTCACCGATCGACTCTATTAGGTTGGCAAAACATATAAATGTGATTCGAAAACAAATCATTAACTATATATCACTTAGTATTTTGGTTTGTCAATCCATGTACAAAAATAAGTGGCATAGAAAAATAAGTATTAAGTTAAAATATTTAACTGAATCATTGGCTGTAAAATTTCCAAAAAGTTAATATATAATAAGTACTTAACAAGAGGGTTGTTGTGTAGAAACTCTTTCCCAATCTCCATGTTCAAATCACTTAAAACAAGATGGGGATGTAACAATTATGAGCCATGATGGGTAAAACTACTGGAAATACAAGCATGCGCAAATATGTATGGAAAAAGTGGGTTCTTTTCCTGGCATAAGTACCCCATACCACAAGTGCCTGCACCAAAGACCCTACACCCTGTCTTCTACTTTTGAGGACTGAAAAAATAGTGATATACTGATAAATATTTTAATGTATAAACGCGCCCTATAAATATTTAATGGAGTCGTATAATTTATAATTTTGTTTACACGCGTGCACACACGTGTATATGGACATGGTAAGTAAAATTTTAATGGAATCACGAACTTATAACTTTGTTAGCACACGATGCGCTCAATAAATTTTAACAAAGTTGTGCAACTCATAACTTTGTTCCATATTGGTCATTATATTTTGTTCCAGTTTAATCACCCAACTTATATATTTATTTAAATTTGACAAATTTGTATATATTTTTTTTATCGAATTCACAAAAATTGTGACCTTGCCGATGAAGTTCTCGACTTTATTAATGAAAATTGCGACTTGGCTAATGAAATAGGTCAAATATTTATATACACGTAATTTGTTTCTGTAAAATACTCGCTCTTTTAAACAAAAAAAAGGTGGAATTTGTATTTTCAAACCCAAAAAAATTAGTTGGATGCGAGTTCTTTTGACAGGGTTACGAGTTCTGTCAATTAGTTTCGTGATGGTTATAGATAGAATGTTCGAATAAAAACAAAAATATAAGGTATGGGATGAAGATTTATTTAAATGGAATGACCAACATGAAATAAACACACGAGTTGGTTGAAATTTCACACACACAAACAAACTACCTTTAATCTTTAAAGAAGAAAAAAGCAAAAAATAATGTTTTCCTTTATAGAAGCTTGGAGTTAAAGGAACTTATGAGATGACTTCTGACGAAGGAAACTTAATGTTGTTCGTTTGAATTTGAAGAAAGAAAGAAACGTGGATTTGAG